>WNGS01009202.1:2179561-2197079 GCA_020271785.1 Procambarus virginalis
GCGGTGTGCAGACATGACCCTAGCTCTCCACATGTCAGTTCCTTAATTGAGAAACTACGTGTGGTCGGTCAACTCATTGTTTGATGTGACGATGTGCATCGAATTTGTAACTAGCTCGTTAAGATTATAACCTTGCTTAGCTAAATGAATTTGTGAGGTCCAATCCCCACTTTTGCACATCTCCAGCTTTAGGGCTCTATAATGTAAAGTTACTTTGAAACAAGCTTAGGTAACTTACTAAACAATTAAGAACGTGGACACTGTTGAGGTGTTGAAGGGTTGAGGTAGCCTCCACCTGGTACTGCGGGTGGTTTGTTTATACACCTGGCTCCCCCACACCTGTATAAACACCCCCCCCCCCACAGGTCAAGTGCCCACCACCCCATCGTTCCACACAAGAGAAGTAGCCTATTCCGAAATGAGGGATTGATCAAACCCTACACAGGAGACCCCAACAAGCACAGATGCATCCAGGGGCAGTTGCAGTCCAGCCGGACGGACCAAACACTTGTATCATAGTTCCCTGGCGAGTCTCAAGCACTCAGATTAGTTACATGCAAGTGATACCATGCGACAAACAAACATGGATTTGGTTAATTAAATCCAGCCACTTCCAGTAAGTTGAGCCAACATTTGTATTAAGACACACACACACCACACTGTCAACATGTAATGTATAGGAAAACGAGCGAGAAAGGAAAGAAGAATAAAGTAATGAGCGAGGGTTTGGGGCCACGAGGGAGGATTAGAGAGGAGGGAGAAGTAAGGAGGAGGTTTGGGGGTAGCGAGGAGTGAGGGAAAGGAAAAGTGTTGAAGGAGGGAGGGAGATGAGTGAGAGAGATGAGAGAGAAAACGGAGTAGAATATAGAGTAGAGTATAGAAAGGTAGACAGTAGAAGTAAAAAGGGGCTAAAGAGGAAAAAGGAGTAGGGAAAGGTGGCTGCCACCATCCATTCTAGTTAGTACATACAAGACAAGGAATAACTTGTCCGTATCACCAAAATCAAATGGCAGCAGTGTCAACCGGAATAATGTAATCTCTGTCATGACAAAACTTGTAAAGTCCTAAACTCAAGAGGTTCTCTAGTTTGCAATATAGCAGAAACTACAACGATCTAGGAACTCAGGTCAGATATAAAAGGAATCACGTATTATTTAACAAATGATCACCACAAGACATTGGGACACTAAGCGACTGCACCAGATGATCACACCTTTTTTTTAGTGTTGGGAAACACTATTAACAAGTCACCTTAAGTTCATCACTTTGAGCCGTTGAATAGAGACCGCAGGGTTGATGACAGGCAGCTGCCTCCAAGACCCCCACCACTCCGGCCGACAGCTCGTCTCGCCTTGCTATCTGCTGATGCGCTGTCCTATTCTACATCTCTAATGTACAGTTCTCCCTGGATATTTTATTGCACGATCTAAGAGCTTAAACCCCGTCCACAAGATAGCCCCAGGCCCTCTACCAAGTCACGCCTTAACCGGCGGCTTGTTTGAAGGAGACACCCGGCTACCTGGCTGCAATTATTAGCTTGACAAACAAGATCAAATCACACGACCTGACCACAGGTCAACTTGGTCATTAACTCCTTTAGGTGTGACAATGACTAGAGGGAGCCGGTCGGCCGAGCAGATAGCACGCTGGACTTGTGATCCTGTGGCCCTGGGTTTGATCCCAGGCGCCGGCGAGAAACAATGGGCAGTTTCTTTCACCCTATGCCCCTGTTACCTAGCAGTAAAATAGGTACCTGGGTGTTAGTCAGCTGTCACGGGCTGCTTCCTGGGGGTGGAGGCCTGGTCGAGGACCGGGCCGCGGGGACACTAAAAAGCCCCGAAATCATCTCTAGATAACCTCAAGGGCTGCCAACCTGGCGCCTCAAAATCCTGTCTGGCTAACTCATGCTCTGAAATATTAAAACCCAACTGAACACCTTTATGGTGTTACAAACATCTACATGCCGACTATGTAGCAATGCTGCATTATGAAGAATTACAGTCTAAAGCGTCAACAGACATAAGTTTCGATAGTGCAGTTATTTCGTTCTGTACTCTAAATTTAGAATCAAAGGTTCGAATCCTGAGCGGGGCAGAATTGGTTGGGCACGTTTCCATTCACCTAATGCGCGTGTTCACCTTAGCAGTAAAGAGGTACCTGGAAGTTAGTCAAGTGTTGTGGGGTTGTAGCTTGAGGCTGGTCAGTAGTCAAGACCAGCTACTTCTCTTCCTAGTCATATGTACCGCCCCACAACACAATGAATTATTTAACCAGGATAATTCGGGCCAACCTTCACAATACCTTACAAGGCAGAACTGGGCTGTTCGACGCCTGCAGTGCCGGTAACTAGAAATTTGACCCTAGCAACTTGACGGCAGTTGACGCAACCCAAACATTCCAGTTTTACTAGACGAAGATTAAGCATAATGCACTTAGAATTACAGCGACCTAACCTAATATTTACAATCTACAATAATTTAGACTATTAGCCGCCGGTTAAGGAGTGAATCTACAATAAAACTGTAAGAACATGTAAATCAGAGATCACACACGTATGAAGGTCATGTTAGTTACGGGGTCAACAAAGGTCACAGCTGCCTGCACACCCATGCAACATCAACACCCCACAAGATAACACTTTCACTAGAAGCCTCCAGGTACAAAGCTCCTCTGATCAACAATACAAGGATAACACCTAAATAGTTTTCAATGAAAAAACAACTTATGCCGATCGTGGTATTTTAGTTAACAAAGGATAGGAAGGAGAATTGTCTTCGTTACAGCTTTACCTTTGTAACGATCAAGACAGGTTTAGGGTACAACAAAAATTAAAGCATCACGAAAGACGTCTTAATCCAAGGTGTAAAGTAATCCAGATCCAGATATAAATGTTAATATATTCCTGTTACGAAAGCACTCAAATGGCAAATGTTACAAGTACGGCCACATTATGAAGGATACACTAGATACATATATTTAATATCCTTTGTCGGGGGAATGGGGACAGGAAGTCTGTATGTATACTTTCGGCTTGTATCGAGGGGCCGCAAAGTTGAACTTCTCCATTCTGTAACTAAACAGTTCCCAACGCCCGGGTCGGGCAACTGGACATGAAGAATGAAGAACTTATTGCATTAGGTGAAAGGAAACATGCACAACTATTTCCGTCCCGCTCGGGAATAGAACCGGGAACCCCGATTGTGAATAGAGAAGGAAGCCAAGTCCCCACAGCCCGGCTGGCTCTCATGTGGCCAGTGTATTATGACAACCAGTACTGGTCTATAGTGACTCACCACGACCCTCCCAGACGAGGGGCGACACCACCGCCACAAGGGGCGACACCACCGCCACAAGGGGCGACACCACAGCCACAAGGGGCGACACCACAGCCACAAGGGGCGACACCACAGCCACAAGGGGCGACACCACAGCCACAAGGGGGCGACACCACAGCCACAAGGGGCGCGACACCACAGCCACAAGGGGCGGCGACACCACAGCCACAAGGGGCGGCGACACCACAGCCACAAGGGGCGGCGACACCACAGCCACAAGGGGCGGCGACACCACAGCCACAAGGGGCGGCGACACCACAGCCACAAGGGGCGGCGACACCACAGCCACAAGGGGCGGCGACACCACAGCCACAAGGGGCGGCGACACCACAGCCACAAGGGGCGGCGACACCACAGCCACAAGGGGCGGCGACACCACGGCCACAAGGGGCGGCGACACCACGGCCACAAGGGGCGGCGACACCACGGCCACAAGGGGCGGCGACACCACGGCCACAAGGGGCGGCGACACCACGGCCACAAGGGGCGGCGACACCACGGCCACAAGGGGCGGCGACACCACGGCCACAAGGGGCGGCGACACCACGGCCACAAGGGGCGGCGACACCACGGCCACAAGGGGCGGCGACACCACGGCCACAAGGGGCGGCGACACCACGGCCACAAGGGCGGCGACACCACGGCCACAAGGGGCGGCGACACCACGGCCACAAGGGGCGGCGACACCACGGCCACAAGGGGCGGCGACACCACGGCCACAAGGGGCGGCGACACCACGGCCACAAGGGGCGGCGACACCACGGCCACAAGGGGCGGCGACACCACGGCCACAAGGGGCGGCGACACCACGGCCACAAGGGGCGGCGACACCACGGCCACAAGGGGCGGCGACACCACGGCCACAAGGGGCGGCGACACCACGGCCACAAGGGGCGGCGACACCACGGCCACAAGGGGCGGCGACACCACGGCCACAAGGGGCGGCGACACCACGGCCACAAGGGGCGGCGACACCACGGCCACAAGGGGCGGCGACACCACGGCCACAAGGGGCGGCGACACCACGGCCACAAGGGGCGGCGACACCACGGCCACAAGGGGCGGCGACACCACGGCCACAAGGGGCGGCGACACCACGGCCACAAGGGGCGGCGACACCACGGCCACAAGGGCGGCGACACCACGGCCACAAGGGGCGGCGACACCACGGCCACAAGGGGCGGCGACACCACGGCCACAAGGGCGGCGACACCACGGCCACAAGGGGCGGCGACACCACGGCCACAAGGGGCGGCGACACCACGGCCACAAGGGGCGGCGACACCACGGCCACAAGGGGCGGCGACACCACGGCCACAAGGGCGGCGACACCACGGCCACAAGGGGCGGCGACACCACGGCCACAAGGGGCGGCGACACCACGCCACAAGGGGCGGCGACACCACGGCCACAAGGGCGGCGACACCACGGCCACAAGGGGCGGCGACACCACGGCCACAAGGGGCGGCGACACCACGGCCACAAGGGGCGGCGACACCACGGCCACAAGGGGCGGCGACACCACGGCCACAAGGGGCGGCGACACCACGGCCACAAGGGCGGCGACACCACGGCCACAAGGGGCGGCGACACCACGGCCACAAGGGGCGGCGACACCACGGCCACAAGGGCGGCGACACCACGGCCACAAGGGCGGCGACACCACGGCCACAAGGGGCGGCGACACCACGGCCACAAGGGGCGGCGACACCACGGCCACAAGGGGCGGCGACACCACGGCCACAAGGGGCGGCGACACCACGGCCACAAGGGGCGGCGACACCACGCCACAAGGGGCGGCGACACCACGGCCACAAGGGGCGGCGACACCACGGCCACAAGGGGCGGCGACACCACGGCCACAAGGGGCGGCGACACCACGGCCACAAGGGCGGCGACACCACGCCACAAGGGGCGGCGACACCACGGCCACAAGGGGCGGCGACACCACGGCCACAAGGGGCGGCGACACCACGGCCACAAGGGGCGGCGACACCACGGCCACAAGGGGCGGCGACACCACGGCCACAAGGGGCGGCGACACCACGGCCACAAGGGGCGGCGACACCACGGCCACAAGGGGCGGCGACACCACGGCCACAAGGGGCGGCGACACCACGGCCACAAGGGGCGGCGACACCACGGCCACAAGGGGCGGCGACACCACGGCCACAAGGGGCGGCGACACCACGGCCACAAGGGCGGCGACACCACGGCCACAAGGGGCGGCGACACCACAGCCACAAGGGGCGGCGACACCACGGCCACAAGGGCGGCGACACCACGGCCACAAGGGGCGGCGACACCACAGCCACAAGGGGCGGCGACACCACAGCCACAAGGGGCGGCGACACCACGGCCACAAGGGGCGGCGACACCACGGCCACAAGGGGCGGCGACACCACGGCCACAAGGGGCGGCGACACCACGGCCACAAGGGGCGGCGACACCACGGCCACAAGGGGCGGCGACACCACGGCCACAAGGGCGGCGACACCACGGCCACAAGGGGCGGCGACACCACGCCACAAGGGGCGGCGACACCACGGCCACAAGGGGCGGCGACACCACGGCCACAAGGGGCGGCGACACCACGGCCACAAGGGGCGGCGACACCACGGCCACAAGGGGCGGCGACACCACGGCCACAAGGGGCGGCGACACCACGGCCACAAGGGGCGGCGACACCACGGCCACAAGGGCGGCGACACCACGGCCACAAGGGGCGGCGACACCACGGCCACAAGGGGCGGCGACACCACGGCCACAAGGGGCGGCGACACCACGGCCACAAGGGCGGCGACACCACGGCCACAAGGGGCGGCGACACCACGGCCACAAGGGGCGGCGACACCACGGCCACAAGGGGCGGCGACACCACGGCCACAAGGGGCGGCGACACCACGGCCACAAGGGGCGGCGACACCACGGCCACAAGGGGCGGCGACACCACGGCCACAAGGGGCGGCGACACCACGGCCACAAGGGGCGGCGACACCACGGCCACAAGGGGCGGCGACACCACGGCCACAAGGGGCGGCGACACCACGGCCACAAGGGGCGGCGACACCACGGCCACAAGGGGCGGCGACACCACGGCCACAAGGGGCGGCGACACCACGGCCACAAGGGGCGGCGACACCACGGCCACAAGGGGCGGCGACACCACGGCCACAAGGGGCGGCGACACCACGGCCACAAGGGGCGGCGACACCACGGCCACAAGGGGCGGCGACACCACGGCCACAAGGGGCGGCGACACCACGGCCACAAGGGGCGGCGACACCACGGCCACAAGGGGCGGCGACACCACGGCCACAAGGGGCGGCGACACCACGGCCACAAGGGGCGGCGACACCACGGCCACAAGGGGCGGCGACACCACGGCCACAAGGGGCGGCGACACCACGGCCACAAGGGGCGGCGACACCACGGCCACAAGGGGCGGCGACACCACGGCCACAAGGGGCGGCGACACCACGGCCACAAGGGGCGGCGACACCACGGCCACAAGGGGCGGCGACACCACGGCCACAAGGGGCGGCGACACCACGGCCACAAGGGGCGGCGACACCACGGCCACAAGGGGCGGCGACACCACGGCCACAAGGGGCGGCGACACCACGGCCACAAGGGGCGGCGACACCACGGCCACAAGGGGCGGCGACACCACGGCCACAAGGGGCGGCGACACCACGGCCACAAGGGGCGGCGACACCACGGCCACAAGGGGCGGCGACACCACGGCCACAAGGGGCGGCGACACCACGGCCACAAGGGGCGGCGACACCACGGCCACAAGGGGCGGCGACACCACGGCCACAAGGGGCGGCGACACCACGGCCACAAGGGGCGGCGACACCACGGCCACAAGGGGCGGCGACACCACGGCCACAAGGGGCGGCGACACCACGGCCACAAGGGCGGCGACACCACGGCCACAAGGGGCGGCGACACCACGGCCACAAGGGGCGGCGACACCACGGCCACAAGGGGCGGCGACACCACGGCCACAAGGGCGGCGACACCACGGCCACAAGGGGCGGCGACACCACGGCCACAAGGGGCGGCGACACCACGGCCACAAGGGGCGGCGACACCACGGCCACAAGGGGCGGCGACACCACGGCCACAAGGGGCGGCGACACCACGGCCACAAGGGGCGGCGACACCACGGCCACAAGGGGCGGCGACACCACGGCCACAAGGGGCGGCGACACCACGGCCACAAGGGCGGCGACACCACGGCCACAAGGGGCGGCGACACCACGGCCACAAGGGGCGGCGACACCACGGCCACAAGGGGCGGCGACACCACGGCCACAAGGGGCGGCGACACCACGGCCACAAGGGGCGGCGACACCACGGCCACAAGGGGCGGCGACACCACGGCCACAAGGGGCGGCGACACCACGGCCACAAGGGGCGGCGACACCACGGCCACAAGGGGCGGCGACACCACGGCCACAAGGGGCGGCGACACCACGGCCACAAGGGGCGGCGACACCACGGCCACAAGGGGCGGCGACACCACGGCCACAAGGGGCGGCGACACCACGGCCACAAGGGGCGGCGACACCACGGCCACAAGGGGCGGCGACACCACGGCCACAAGGGGCGGCGACACCACGGCCACAAGGGGCGGCGACACCACGGCCACAAGGGGCGGCGACACCACGGCCACAAGGGGCGGCGACACCACGGCCACAAGGGGCGGCGACACCACGGCCACAAGGGGCGGCGACACCACGGCCACAAGGGGCGGCGACACCACGGCCACAAGGGGCGGCGACACCACGGCCACAAGGGGCGGCGACACCACGGCCACAAGGGGCGGCGACACCACGGCCACAAGGGGCGGCGACACCACGGCCACAAGGGGCGGCGACACCACGGCCACAAGGGGCGGCGACACCACGGCCACAAGGGGCGGCGACACCACGGCCACAAGGGGCGGCGACACCACGGCCACAAGGGGCGGCGACACCACGGCCACAAGGGGCGGCGACACCACGGCCACAAGGGGCGGCGACACCACGGCCACAAGGGGCGGCGACACCACGGCCACAAGGGGCGGCGACACCACGGCCACAAGGGGCGGCGACACCACGGCCACAAGGGGCGGCGACACCACGCCACAAGGGGCGGCGACACCACGGCCACAAGGGGCGGCGACACCACGGCCACAAGGGGCGGCGACACCACGGCCACAAGGGGCGGCGACACCACGGCCACAAGGGGCGGCGACACCACGGCCACAAGGGGCGGCGACACCACGGCCACAAGGGGCGGCGACACCACGGCCACAAGGGGCGGCGACACCACGGCCACAAGGGGCGGCGACACCACGGCCACAAGGGGCGGCGACACCACGGCCACAAGGGGCGGCGACACCACGGCCACAAGGGGCGGCGACACCACGGCCACAAGGGGCGGCGACACCACGGCCACAAGGGGCGGCGACACCACGGCCACAAGGGGCGGCGACACCACGGCCACAAGGGGCGGCGACACCACGGCCACAAGGGGCGGCGACACCACGGCCACAAGGGGCGGCGACACCACGGCCACAAGGGGCGGCGACACCACGGCCACAAGGGGCGGCGACACCACGGCCACAAGGGGCGGCGACACCACGGCCACAAGGGGCGGCGACACCACGGCCACAAGGGGCGGCGACACCACGGCCACAAGGGGCGGCGACACCACGGCCACAAGGGGCGGCGACACCACGGCCACAAGGGGCGGCGACACCACGGCCACAAGGGGCGGCGACACCACGGCCACAAGGGGCGGCGACACCACGGCCACAAGGGGCGGCGACACCACGGCCACAAGGGGCGGCGACACCACGGCCACAAGGGGCGGCGACACCACGGCCACAAGGGGCGGCGACACCACGGCCACAAGGGGCGGCGACACCACGGCCACAAGGGGCGGCGACACCACGGCCACAAGGGGCGGCGACACCACGGCCACAAGGGCGGCGACACCACGGCCACAAGGGGCGGCGACACCACGGCCACAAGGGGCGGCGACACCACGGCCACAAGGGGCGGCGACACCACGGCCACAAGGGGCGGCGACACCACGGCCACAAGGGGCGGCGACACCACAGCCACAAGGGGCGGCGACACCACAGCCACAAGGGGCGGCGACACCACAGCCACAAGGGGCGGCGACACCACAGCCACAAGGGGCGGCGACACCACAGCCACAAGGGGCGGCGACACCACAGCCACAAGGGGCGGCGACACCACAGCCACAAGGGGCGGCGACACCACAGCCACAAGGGGCGGCGACACCACAGCCACAAGGGGCGGCGACACCACAGCCACAAGGGGCGGCGACACCACAGCCACAAGGGGCGGCGACACCACAGCCACAAGGGGCGGCGACACCACAGCCACAAGGGGCGGCGACACCACAGCCACAAGGGGCGGCGACACCACAGCCACAAGGGGCGGCGACACCACAGCCACAAGGGGCGGCGACACCACAGCCACAAGGGGCGGCGACACCACAGCCACAAGGGGCGGCGACACCACAGCCACAAGGGGCGGCGACACCACAGCCACAAGGGGCGGCGACACCACAGCCACAAGGGGCGGCGACACCACAGCCACAAGGGGCGGCGACACCACAGCCACAAGGGGCGGCGACACCACAGCCACAAGGGGCGGCGACACCACAGCCACAAGGGGCGGCGACACCACAGCCACAAGGGGCGGCGACACCACAGCCACAAGGGGCGGCGACACCACAGCCACAAGGGGCGGCGACACCACAGCCACAAGGGGCGGCGACACCACAGCCACAAGGGGCGGCGACACCACAGCCACAAGGGGCGGCGACACCACAGCCACAAGGGGCGGCGACACCACAGCCACAAGGGGCGGCGACACCACAGCCACAAGGGGCGGCGACACCACAGCCACAAGGGGCGGCGACACCACAGCCACAAGGGGCGGCGACACCACAGCCACAAGGGGCGGCGACACCACAGCCACAAGGGGCGGCGACACCACAGCCACAAGGGGCGGCGACACCACAGCCACAAGGGGCGGCGACACCACAGCCACAAGGGGCGGCGACACCACAGCCACAAGGGGCGGCGACACCACAGCCACAAGGGGCGGCGACACCACAGCCACAAGGGGCGGCGACACCACAGCCACAAGGGGCGGCGACACCACAGCCACAAGGGGCGGCGACACCACAGCCACAAGGGGCGGCGACACCACAGCCACAAGGGGCGGCGACACCACAGCCACAAGGGGCGGCGACACCACAGCCACAAGGGGCGGCGACACCACAGCCACAAGGGGCGGCGACACCACAGCCACAAGGGGCGGCGACACCACAGCCACAAGGGGCGGCGACACCACAGCCACAAGGGGCGGCGACACCACAGCCACAAGGGGCGGCGACACCACAGCCACAAGGGGCGGCGACACCACAGCCACAAGGGGCGGCGACACCACAGCCACAAGGGGCGGCGACACCACAGCCACAAGGGGCGGCGACACCACAGCCACAAGGGGCGGCGACACCACAGCCACAAGGGGCGGCGACACCACAGCCACAAGGGGCGGCGACACCACAGCCACAAGGGGCGGCGACACCACAGCCACAAGGGGCGGCGACACCACAGCCACAAGGGGCGGCGACACCACAGCCACAAGGGGCGGCGACACCACAGCCACAAGGGGCGGCGACACCACAGCCACAAGGGGCGGCGACACCACAGCCACAAGGGGCGGCGACACCACAGCCACAAGGGGCGGCGACACCACAGCCACAAGGGGCGGCGACACCACAGCCACAAGGGGCGGCGACACCACAGCCACAAGGGGCGGCGACACCACAGCCACAAGGGGCGGCGACACCACAGCCACAAGGGGCGGCGACACCACAGCCACAAGGGGCGGCGACACCACAGCCACAAGGGGCGGCGACACCACAGCCACAAGGGGCGGCGACACCACAGCCACAAGGGGCGGCGACACCACAGCCACAAGGGGCGGCGACACCACAGCCACAAGGGGCGGCGACACCACAGCCACAAGGGGCGGCGACACCACAGCCACAAGGGGCGGCGACACCACAGCCACAAGGGGCGGCGACACCACAGCCACAAGGGGCGGCGACACCACAGCCACAAGGGGCGGCGACACCACAGCCACAAGGGGCGGCGACACCACAGCCACAAGGGGCGGCGACACCACAGCCACAAGGGGCGGCGACACCACAGCCACAAGGGGCGGCGACACCACAGCCACAAGGGGCGGCGACACCACAGCCACAAGGGGCGGCGACACCACAGCCACAAGGGGCGGCGACACCACAGCCACAAGGGGCGGCGACACCACAGCCACAAGGGGCGGCGACACCACAGCCACAAGGGGCGGCGACACCACAGCCACAAGGGGCGGCGACACCACAGCCACAAGGGGCGGCGACACCACAGCCACAAGGGGCGGCGACACCACAGCCACAAGGGGCGGCGACACCACAGCCACAAGGGGCGGCGACACCACAGCCACAAGGGGCGGCGACACCACAGCCACAAGGGGCGGCGACACCACAGCCACAAGGGGCGGCGACACCACAGCCACAAGGGGCGGCGACACCACAGCCACAAGGGGCGGCGACACCACAGCCACAAGGGGCGGCGACACCACAGCCACAAGGGGCGGCGACACCACAGCCACAAGGGGCGGCGACACCACAGCCACAAGGGGCGGCGACACCACAGCCACAAGGGGCGGCGACACCACAGCCACAAGGGGCGGCGACACCACAGCCACAAGGGGCGGCGACACCACAGCCACAAGGGGCGGCGACACCACAGCCACAAGGGGCGGCGACACCACAGCCACAAGGGGCGGCGACACCACAGCCACAAGGGGCGGCGACACCACAGCCACAAGGGGCGGCGACACCACAGCCACAAGGGGCGGCGACACCACAGCCACAAGGGGCGGCGACACCACAGCCACAAGGGGCGGCGACACCACAGCCACAAGGGGCGGCGACACCACAGCCACAAGGGGCGGCGACACCACAGCCACAAGGGGCGGCGACACCACAGCCACAAGGGGCGGCGACACCACAGCCACAAGGGGCGGCGACACCACAGCCACAAGGGGCGGCGACACCACAGCCACAAGGGGCGGCGACACCACAGCCACAAGGGGCGGCGACACCACAGCCACAAGGGGCGGCGACACCACAGCCACAAGGGGCGCGACACCACAGCCACAAGGGGCGGCGACACCACAGCCACAAGGGGCGGCGACACCACAGCCACAAGGGGCGGCGACACCACAGCCACAAGGGGCGGCGACACCACAGCCACAAGGGGCGGCGACACCACAGCCACAAGGGGCGGCGACACCACAGCCACAAGGGGCGGCGACACCACAGCCACAAGGGGCGGCGACACCACAGCCACAAGGGGCGGCGACACCACAGCCACAAGGGGCGGCGACACCACAGCCACAAGGGGCGGCGACACCACAGCCACAAGGGGCGGCGACACCACAGCCACAAGGGGCGGCGACACCACAGCCACAAGGGGCGGCGACACCACAGCCACAAGGGGCGGCGACACCACAGCCACAAGGGGCGGCGACACCACAGCCACAAGGGGCGGCGACACCACAGCCACAAGGGGCGGCGACACCACAGCCACAAGGGGCGGCGACACCACAGCCACAAGGGGCGGCGACACCACAGCCACAAGGGGCGGCGACACCACAGCCACAAGGGGCGGCGACACCACAGCCACAAGGGGCGGCGACACCACAGCCACAAGGGGCGGCGACACCACAGCCACAAGGGGCGGCGACACCACAGCCACAAGGGGCGGCGACACCACAGCCACAAGGGGCGGCGACACCACAGCCACAAGGGGCGGCGACACCACAGCCACAAGGGGCGGCGACACCACAGCCACAAGGGGCGGCGACACCACAGCCACAAGGGGCGGCGACACCACAGCCACAAGGGGCGGCGACACCACAGCCACAAGGGGCGGCGACACCACAGCCACAAGGGGCGGCGACACCACAGCCACAAGGGGCGGCGACACCACAGCCACAAGGGGCGGCGACACCACAGCCACAAGGGGCGGCGACACCACAGCCACAAGGGGCGGCGACACCACAGCCACAAGGGGCGGCGACACCACAGCCACAAGGGGCGGCGACACCACAGCCACAAGGGGCGGCGACACCACAGCCACAAGGGGCGGCGACACCACAGCCACAAGGGGCGGCGACACCACAGCCACAAGGGGCGGCGACACCACAGCCACAAGGGGCGGCGACACCACAGCCACAAGGGGCGGCGACACCACAGCCACAAGGGGCGGCGACACCACAGCCACAAGGGGCGGCGACACCACAGCCACAAGGGGCGGCGACACCACAGCCACAAGGGGCGGCGACACCACAGCCACAAGGGGCGGCGACACCACAGCCACAAGGGGCGGCGACACCACAGCCACAAGGGGCGGCGACACCACAGCCACAAGGGGCGGCGACACCACAGCCACAAGGGGCGGCGACACCACAGCCACAAGGGGCGGCGACACCACAGCCACAAGGGGCGGCGACACCACAGCCACAAGGGGCGGCGACACCACAGCCACAAGGGGCGGCGACACCACAGCCACAAGGGGCGGCGACACCACAGCCACAAGGGGCGGCGACACCACAGCCACAAGGGGCGGCGACACCACAGCCACAAGGGGCGGCGACACCACAGCCACAAGGGGCGGCGACACCACAGCCACAAGGGGCGGCGACACCACAGCCACAAGGGGCGGCGACACCACAGCCACAAGGGGCGGCGACACCACAGCCACAAGGGGCGGCGACACCACAGCCACAAGGGGCGGCGACACCACAGCCACAAGGGGCGGCGACACCACAGCCACAAGGGGCGGCGACACCACAGCCACAAGGGGCGGCGACACCACAGCCACAAGGGGCGGCGACACCACAGCCACAAGGGGCGGCGACACCACAGCCACAAGGGGCGGCGACACCACAGCCACAAGGGGCGGCGACACCACAGCCACAAGGGGCGGCGACACCACAGCCACAAGGGGCGGCGACACCACAGCCACAAGGGGCGGCGACACCACAGCCACAAGGGGCGGCGACACCACAGCCACAAGGGGCGGCGACACCACAGCCACAAGGGGCGGCGACACCACAGCCACAAGGGCGGCGACACCACAGCCACAAGGGGCGGCGACACCACAGCCACAAGGGCGGCGACACCACAGCCACAAGGGGCGGCGACACCACAGCCACAAGGGCGGCGACACCACAGCCACAAGGGGCGGCGACACCACAGCCACAAGGGGCGGCGACACCACAGCCACAAGGGGCGGCGACACCACAGCCACAAGGGGCGGCGACACCACAGCCACAAGGGGCGGCGACACCACAGCCACAAGGGGCGGCGACACCACAGCCACAAGGGGCGGCGACACCACAGCCACAAGGGGCGGCGACACCACAGCCACAAGGGGCGGCGACACCACAGCCACAAGGGGCGGCGACACCACAGCCACAAGGGGCGGCGACACCACAGCCACAAGGGGCGGCGACACCACAGCCACAAGGGGCGGCGACACCACAGCCACAAGGGGCGGCGACACCACAGCCACAAGGGCGGCGACACCACAGCCACAAGGGGCGGCGACACCACAGCCACAAGGGGCGGCGACACCACAGCCACAAGGGGCGGCGACACCACAGCCACAAGGGGCGGCGACACCACAGCCACAAGGGCGGCGACACCACAGCCACAAGGGGCGGCGACACCACAGCCACAAGGGCGGCGACACCACAGCCACAAGGGGCGGCGACACCACAGCCACAAGGGGCGGCGACACCACAGCCACAAGGGGCGGCGACACCACAGCCACAAGGGCGGCGACACCACAGCCACAAGGGGCGGCGACACCACAGCCACAAGGGGCGGCGACACCACAGCCACAAGGGGCGGCGACACCACAGCCACAAGGGGCGGCGACACCACAGCCACAAGGGGCGGCGACACCACAGCCACAAGGGGCGGCGACACCACAGCCACAAGGGGCGGCGACACCACAGCCACAAGGGGCGGCGACACCACAGCCACAAGGGGCGGCGACACCACAGCCACAAGGGGCGGCGACACCACAGCCACAAGGGGCGGCGACACCACAGCCACAAGGGGCGGCGACACCACAGCCACAAGGGGCGGCGACACCACAGCCACAAGGGGCGGCGACACCACAGCCACAAGGGGCGGCGACACCACAGCCACAAGGGGCGGCGACACCACAGCCACAAGGGGCGGCGACACCACAGCCACAAGGGCGGCGACACCACAGCCACAAGGGGCGGCGACACCACAGCCACAAGGGGCGGCGACACCACAGCCACAAGGGCGGCGACACCACAGCCACAAGGGGCGGCGACACCACAGCCACAAGGGGCGGCGACACCAGCCACAAGGGGCGGCGACACCACAGCCACAGGGGCGGCGACACCACAGCCACAAGGGGCGGCGACACCACAGCCACAAGGGGCGGCGACACCACAGCCACAAGGGGCGGCGACACCACAGCCACAAGGGGCGGCGACACCACAGCCACAAGGGCGGCGACACCACAGCCACAAGGGCGGCGACACCACAGCCACAAGGGGCGGCGACACCACAGCCACAAGGGGCGGCGACACCACAGCCACAAGGGGCGGCGACACCACAGCCACAAGGGGCGGCGACACCACAGCCACAAGGGGCGGCGACACCACAGCCACAAGGGGCGGCGACACCACAGCCACAAGGGGCGGCGACACCACAGCCACAAGGGGCGGCGACACCACAGCCACAAGGGGCGGCGACACCACAGCCACAAGGGCGGCGACACCACAGCCACAAGGGGCGGCGACACCACAGCCACAAGGGGCGGCGACACCACCAGCCACAAGGGGCGGCGACACCACAGCCACAAGGGGCGGCGACACCACAGCCACAAGGGGCGGCGACACCACAGCCACAAGGGGCGGCGACACCACAGCCACAAGGGGCGGCGACACCACACACCACAAGGGCGGCGACACCACAGCCACAAGGGGCGGCGACACCACAGCCACAAGGGGCGGCGACACCACAGCCACAAGGGGCGGCGACACCACAGCCACAAGGGGCGGCGACACCACAGCCACAAGGGGCGGCGACACCACAGCCACAAGGGCGGCGACACCACAGCCACAAGGGCGGCGACACCACAGCCACAAGGGGCGGCGACACCACAGCCACAAGGGCGGCGACACCACAGCCACAAGGGGCGGCGACACCACAGCCACAAGGGGCGGCGACACCACAGCCACAAGGGGCGGCGACACCACAGCCACAAGGGGCGGCGACACCACAGCCACAAGGGGCGGCGACACCACAGCCACAAGGGGCGGCGACACACACACCACAAGGGGCGGCGACACCACAGCCACAAGGGGCGGCGACACCACAGCCACAAGGGGCGGCGACACCACAGCCCCAAGGGGCGGCGACACCACAGCCACAAGGGCGGCGACACCACAGCCACAAGGGGCGGCGACACCACAGCCACAAGGGGCGGCGACACCACAGCCACAAGGGCGGCGACACCACACACGCCACAAGGGGCGGCGACACCACAGCCACAAGGGGCGGCGACACCACAGCCACAAGGGCGGCGACACCACAGCCACAAGGGGCGGCGACACCACAGCCACAAGGGGCGGCGACACCACAGCCACAAGGGGCGGCGACACCACAGCCACAAGGGCGGCGACACCACAGCCACAAGGGGCGGCGACACCACAGCCACAAGGGGCGGCGACACCACAGCCACAAGGGGCGGCGACACCACAGCCACAAGGGGCGGCGACACCACACAGCCACAAGGGGCGGCGACACCACAGCCCAAGGGGCGGCGACACCACAGCCACAAGGGGCGGCGACACCACAGCCACAAGGGGCGGCGACACCACAGCCACAAGGGGCGGCGACACCACAGCCACAAGGGCGGCGACACCACAGCCACAAGGGGCGGCGACACCACAGCCACAAGGGGCGGCGACACCACAGCCACAAGGGGCGGCGACACCACAGCCACAAGGGGCGGCGACACC
>WNGS01009202.1:2202907-2215605 GCA_020271785.1 Procambarus virginalis
ACGCTTCTGCTGTGGACGGCAGAAGCCACAGACGAGGCTAACCATAGCCCGTGCTACTTGCCCCGCTCCGTGTGCCAGGTAAAGTTACGGGCTCACCATAGCCCGTGCTACTTGAAAGATGTCCCCCAGTAGTTGAATCTAGAACAGTCTGTGAGGGCGAGCGACTGTTGCCCCAGCTACGAGGCTACACAACCACAGCGCCAGACAAAATCTATACATGTGTGTATCCTCAGCATTTGAGCTGGTGGTATAGTTCAGTATACAGTAAACCAAACATGTACAAGTATAAAAGTGGAGAGTAAGAACACTTACTATTTATGTAACCATTAGTTAAGTTCTCTTAAAGTATTGTGATGTAAGCGGTGTAATTAGTACAAGAACACGGGGAACTATGACAGGCAATATGAACAACCAAGACTAAATACCGCGGCGACCTCAACAGGTACCTTCAAGGGAAGGGAACTATCAGGAGAAAGCGTCAAGCCAGTACTACCATATAGCACTTAGAAGGGATAAAGATAAGGGTTTGGGGTGGGACGCGGGGGGGGAGGAATGGTGCCTAACCAGGGAGATGTCGTCTAAGACGCTCCCTCTAACCTTCCAAATCTTAGTAAATTCATACCATACGAGTAAAATAACGTTCTCTGGAGCACCACTGTCTAAATTTAAAGTATAAAGTCCAATTTAAGACTTGGCAAGAAGCACTGGTTAAGTTAATGTTGGTGAAGAGGAGCAACACTTCCTTACACCAACAACATATTTACAATGTTTCAATTCACCTTTAAAGTGAGAATGCAAAACTTGTACTCATTCGAAATGCCTGATAATGTTGACAAGGGTCAACGAAATGCATTTCTTAGCGTCAGGTTATAATAAAAATAAAAGGAACTTTGAAGAATTAATTTTCATCCTTTAAGTGAAAAAAAATATTCGTGCTACAATCATTGATTTATGCTAAATCTGATTTCCTTGTGATCACTGTTCCCTAACTCACTATTTGGACGTCATTAATGTGTTTAATGAAAATATTTTATATTTTCTAAAATATTTTCCCGCGTTGGTTCCTTAATGTGTTCCGTAAGAAAGCAATCGTCAGAGAAGATCTACAATCTTCTACTTGGGATCTTCAAGTAGCAGCACCTGCAGCAGGAAGCTTCAAGCCTGTCTAGAAGATTTTAGAAATCGTCTGTTTCAGTATTCCCTATATAGGAATACAGATTACACTATTACAGTAATTCTCCTATATAGCAGGATTACAGTCTAGTAGCTACAACTACTAGGCTACTCCACACCCACCCAAGTGTGCGGCAGCTTTCACGTTACACTCGGCTAACTTTGGGGGACTTGGCTAGGGTTTCTTGTGGTACATCACGAACGAGGTAAACTCATTCCTTTAACACTACTCACACTTCTCTGAATTCATTATTTTTTCGCATTCCATTATATAGCGCCGTGAAGTATAAATTTGCAAACTTCCAGAGGTAGTTCTAGCAGTCTAGACCTACCAGTGTTAAATAGGTGTTATATAGAGCTAAATAGTAACGTTTAAAACTCCCAGAATTGTACTGTTTATTGCAGGAATGATGCATCTAATATACATCTGGAAAATGCTACAGCAAATAGTTCAAAATCTGCATAAATTTACGAAACCAATATTGAGTTAAATAACAAAATAGCCCGTTTAAAAGTTGGCAGAATTTTACTGCCAAGAAAAATTGACAAGTTCATTTGACAAGGGAGAAGCCAAGACATTGGACACTAAATATACTGGGCATTATAAACGCTTCAAAAGGGAACATTATCAACCTGACAGATTCCTAGGCGAGGCTGTGAGCAGCAACATCCAGCAGGAGAATCCCATCCTTACAGTACCCAAGAACATATGAATCAAGTTAACTCCGAAAGACCTATTGGCCCCATACGAGGTATTATTTACTTACACCCAATTACACTTTTTACATATCCTACCTACGCTTTGAACACAATCTGTCCTCTTACACCACAACTCATTTCGATCGTATGCGTTACACAAGGCCAAAAATTGTACTTTAAAATGGAAGCGGCTGGCGAAAGTGACGTACTGTCCCGTTTTGGATCATCTAGTAGGTTAGGAGAAGACACTAACGTTTTCCTGACGTTGGGAAACCTTTAGAGGACGGGGTGTGGAACACTTGTGTGGGTCCCCCGCCTCCCCCATACTCTGGGGGACAGGAAGCCTGTTAAGGTTAGAGGTCTCCACAAGATAATTACCAATTTACTGCTAGGTGGTCTGACATCAGCGGTTACATACATGCCTCGCGAGCCACGTGTCTAGGGTTCGAGTCCTGGGAGGGATAATACTTAATTGTTCGCCCCTCTTCACTCTGCAGTAAAAGGGTACCTGGTGGTCTACTAATTGACGGGTCGTATTCCATGGGAAATTAGTATAATAAAAGCTTACCATGGACTATGGGAAGGGAAAGCTCTCTGCCTGCTAGCAGGAGTCAGCAGTCTTCTGGTCCTGTAATCATCAGCGTAAACGTGACCAACTTTGAGCAAACTTGCATCAAACTATCGGCCAATTAGCCTAACGTCTATTGTGGGAAAGTTACTCGAATCGATATTTGCAAATACAATTCGTCTTCATCTTGAAAAACAAATTAATAAATGAGTCGCAACATGGTTTTACAAATGGCCGTTCATGTTTAACAAATTTGTTATCTTTTTATTCTAGCATAGTTGAGGCAGTTGATAGTGGTAAGGATTGTGATGTTGTGTACCTTGACTTTAGCAAAGCTTTCGATACAGTGCCACATGAAAGACTAAAAAAAACAGAGGCTTATGGTATTGGAGGTGCTATAATTAAGTTGGATTAGGGCATGGCTATTCCAAAGGAAACAGAGTTAGTATAAATGGGGTTAAATCAGAGTGGGATAATGTTAGTGGAGTGCCTCAAGGCTGTCCTGGGACCTCTGTTGTTTATAATATATATAAATGATTTAGATTCAGGTTTGAGTAGCAACATTTGCAAATTCGCAGATAATACAAAAATCGGTAGGGAAATTAACAAGGAAGACGACTCGCTATCACTTCAAGTTGATCTAAATAGGGTTTTTAAAATGGTCAAAAGACTGGCAGATGCAGTTTAATGCTAATAAATGTAAAGTTTTGAGGCTAGGTAATGATGATAGAGTTACAAGATACGAGCTGGATGGTGTTGAGATTGTGAAGTCTGATTGCGAAAGGGATCTGGGAGTTATGATTAGTAAGAATTTAAAACAAAAGGATCAATGCATGAATGTTCGTAATAAGGCAAATAGGACACTGATTTATTAATCGAAGCGTTAGTAACAAGACACCTGGTGTGGATCTTCAGCTATATCTTGCTCTGGCTAGGCCCCATTTACATTATGCAGTTCAGTTTTGGTCGCCATATTATAGAATGGATATAAATTCACTTGAACGTGTCCAGCGTAAGATGACAAAGTTAATTCCCCAAATTAGAAATCTTTCATATGAAGAAAGATTAACAAAGCTTAAATTGCATTCACTGGAAAGGCGAAGAGTTAGGCCTCGTATGGGCCAATAGGCCTTCTGCAGTTACCTTGTTCTTGTGTTCTTATGTTCTAAACCTGTGAGAGTGGATCCCGGGACCATTCAACGGTGACGAGACAGCTCTCACTAGGCTGAGGCCCAACACCAGACACGGAGGCTCCCCCAACATGAGCCACCATGCCCCCCCCCTCCTCCTCCTCCTGCCTCACCGACCCTCTGGGCCACGCTAATCACCCGGAAAGGAGCGAGAAAAAATGGTAAGCAGTCTAAGATGGAAGGGGAAGAAAAACTGGCCAGGTCAGAGCAACACCCCAGACTAGCTTTAAAGGAAGAGGTAAACCATCGCTCTAGGGTACACCTGTATGGTCCACCCTGGGACCATTCTAGCAACGAGCAACCCGTACACAAGTTAACATTTAACATTAACAAGCAAGCTACGCATGTACACCTCCCGCTCCAGGAGACGCTGACAAGGGTATGGCCCCCCCCTCCCCCTGTTCCCCCCCCAGCACCACAACAGGCGCCATACCCCCCCCCCCTCAACCCATGGCTGCCCCTTTCTGATATTTAGAAACAAACTTCAGGACTAACATAGGCCTTGTAGATTGTCTAAACCAATACTGAATTATGCAAAATCTGCTTCGATTCAATACTGAAATTCCTACCAAAATTATAGCATCTTGAGGTTATCTGAGATTTCGGGGCTTTAGTGTCCCCGCGGCCCGGTCCTCGACCAGGCCTCCACCCCCAGGAAGCAGCCCGTGACAGCTGACTAACTCGCAAGTACCTATTTACTGCTAGGTAACAGGGGCATCAGGGTAAAAAAAAACTCTGCCCATAGTTTCTCGCCGGCGCCTGGGATCGAACCCAAGACCGCAGGATCACGCGCCCCATGTTCTGTCCGCTCAGCCACGGCTCCCAAGTAGAAGCAAGGTTTGCAACAAGATTCACGCCACATTTAAGACAGTAAAGCTACGAGTACAGGACAAGGGAACTATATCCGGCCCCTAAAATGAAGATGTGTAATGACATGAAAAAATGACGAATAGAGAAGGTGGAGGACAACCTCTACACCAAAGAGGCAGAGAGGACGCGGGTGAAGCCGAGAACACGAATAATATGGTGAAAAATACTCTGTACACATTGTCAGCATTCGAAATACACCTGGATGGGGTTTTGGAGTTCTACTCAAGCCCAGCTTGGAGCCAGCCTTGACGAGCATTGTCCAACAGGCTGTTGCTTGGAGCGGCCCGCAGGCCCACATACCCACCACGCACACGACACCGATGGACGTTGTGGAAGCTGCCTCGAGGCACAAATTGAAGGCCAGAATAGACGAACATTGTCAGTAATGGTAAATTGTGAAGCAAGAGGTACAAAGGGTAGTAGGGAGAGCAGAGCTCCACTTCACTACCCCTGCCAGACCACCACCACAGGGACTCTGGACCCCTCACCTCCATAAAAGACCAACCAATCACAGCACATCCTAAACCCAGCCTCCACACACACCTCTAGACCTGCTGGCGACGTGTTCAAGACCACAACCTCCTCCTTCATTAAAAGCAAAACAAAGAAACCATTCTACGTGTCTTCCAATATTTAATGTTGCCACACCAGATGGCAGTCCCGGACGAAGCTTGTTTAACACCAATACAAATTTAGTTCAACAAACTAGCCTACATCAGCGTAATTTATTGTTCAATAGTCTTGATACATTTTACCCGGGAGTGATAACGCCAGGCTCGAGGCCCCGCACAGTATAATGGCGCTGCTCAACTTGAACAGTACTAAACTGTCCTTGATGACAGCCGCCCCTTACCCAAACCACAGGATATGTACACGATATAAAAACTAGTCTTGTTTCAGGCTTGACATTGCCTAGAGCCGCTTAGACAATTGCTTCATCATTAACCCCACCCTTCACTAACCCCAGCCGCCCAACCACCACCCATGTTTCCTTTAGTGCACAACTGTTGGTCATCCTGGGCAGTCAGTCTTGCTCAAATCTGATCCTTTTAGTTTTATTGGCTCTTTGACCTCAAAAATTAAGGAATACCAAACATGGTCTTCCAACTGTGTACAAGTCCCTTATCTTGAGATGATTTCGGGGCTTTAGTGTCCCCGCGGCCAGGTCCTCGACCGGGCCTCCACCACCAGGAAGTAGCCCGTGACAGCTGACTAACACCCAGGTACCTATTTTTCTTGCTCGGTAACAGGGGCAAAGGGTGAAAGAAACTCTGCCCATTGTTTCTCGCCGGCGCCTGGGATCGAACCCAAGACCACAGGATCACAAGTCCAGTGTGCTGTCCGCTCGACCGACCGGCTCCCTTTGCATACGTCCGAATTACAGCTCCCGTATCACTCCACGGGAAGGGCAACCATCTCACATTACCAGAGACACGTACCGGTAACTATTGACTTAGTGGGCAAATTATGATTTTAAAGTGCAGAAACGTTCAAACAGAACAGTTGGTAATGTTCTCTATGCATAGGAAAATAATAAGTGCAGAAGGCCTATTTGTCCATACGAGGCAGCTGCCAATAACCACCCAATTCCACTCTTATACATGTCCAACCCACGCTTGGAACAATCGAGGGACCCCACCACCACGTGCAGTGATTATTTTAATTAGTGAATAATTTTCGCAACGTTCCCAGCCAATATGGCTACATAACCACACTGAAGATGTGTCGTCAATCAAGCTACACAAGTTACACTTCCAAGTTCAAGTATGTTTATCGAGACCAAACAAATATATCCCAAAGGGATAGAGTAGCTTAGGCTATGTCTACCCCCCCCCCTTTACTTCAAGTCCCTCAAGGGGCGCACAAATTCAGTGAGTACAAACACAGATCACAGCACAAGAATCCCATTTAACATTGCAGGTTAATATAGTAAACACATATCCACGTCGAAGGCGTCATACTGATGACCCCCCTCCAGGTTACCTTGGTGATTTCGGGACTTAGCGACACCGCGGCCCGGTCGTGATCAGGCTATGCAACAGACGTACATATGGAGCCGGTCGGCCGAGCGGACAGCACGCTGGACTTGTGATCCTGTGGTCCTGGGTTCAATCCCAGGCGTCGGCGAGAAAACATTGGGCAGAGTTTCTTTCACCATATACCCCCGTTACGTAGCAGTAAAATAGGTACCTGGGAGTTAGTCAATTGTCACGGGCTGCTTCCTGAGGGTGGAGGCCTGGTCGAGGACCGGGCCGCGGGGACACTAAAAAGCCTCGAAATCATCTCAAGATAACCTTAAGATAACAGAGGCTATACCTAACACCTCGCATAGGTGTTATGTATACCGGTGGAAATTTATGCCAAAAGCAGATCATTACTGCTCCCCTCTGGCCAAACCCCGTGTGCGAGCCAAATTGTCCCAGCTAGGTGGTCGGTGCGTCAAATTAGCTTCCAATAATGTTTTTGTTATTAAATCGCAACCATCTCTTATACGAGTATGGGGTATGGGTCATCATCCCATTTTCTTCTGTCTGTTTCAATTTCAGTTTCCTCCTCACCCGCCGCTCTAGTCCAAGTCTGGTACTGGTGTAGTTGACCATGCAGCCCGTACCCAGCCGCGCCACCACCAGTTGAAGGGTCAAGCAACAATTGGCTCAGGAAATCAACTCCAAAAATTGAGCTTGTTTAGTAAGTTTAGTCTTAAGGTAGTTACATTATTTGTAAACGCGTTATCACCAGTGATTCTAGGAGCGACTTCCTCACGTCCCAATGTTCGTTCGTATCAAGGGAAGGCTCCGCGGGGGTCAGACATTTGCCATCTATAGACATTAAAGCTTTATCTAGGTACCCTATTCCCGTCGCAATGTTCGCCAGCTTAGCGTTACGGTTTAGAGTGAAGGACAATAAAATTGTGTCATACTTCAGTGCAAATAAACATTAAATTCCCCTGGACTTTGAGAGTAACAGTAAGGAGAGACTGGTACGAGGTTACCAGGGGGACCACCACCTCGACACCCGCCTCTCGTCAGTTGTTAATTACAAACACTCCAAGAACCGACTTGTGAAACAATCTGCCGTACAGCAGGTCAAACCACTACTGCATTTTACTGCCCGACGATCTTTCATGCAACGTTTAGCAAAGCACAACCAGCGAAGGTGCTCGCGTCACCCACACCATAATAATCTAGAATTTTAAGTTATTTGACTTGAGTTGCCGAGAGGAACTCTTAATACCTACCTCAGTCCGTGGCGTAGTGACGAGACACTCGCGTTTCGCGCAACCCGTCCTCTTAAAAAGAACGTCACTTTTGGCTCGTATGCGCGATATGGCCAAATTTGGACGTAATTTGAAATGAAATCGACTCACAAAAGTGACGTTCTGTTCCGTTTTCTATTTGAGTCGTCCGGCGTACGCGCAGAGGTTATGAGAGGACACTTTAAATTAACGTTTTTCATAACGTTTTGAAACTGAGAATTTCCTGCCCACCTAACCTATCAGAGGACCCTTAACTTACTGTTGAAAAAAAAATCCCAAATTTATTTTCATATTTTTTTCATTTTCAAATTACGTCCAAATTCGGTCATACGGGCAAACGGCCAAAAGCGACGTTCTTTTTAAGAGGACAGGTTGTTCGCGAGCGCTTTGGCCTGGGTTCGTATCCTGGCTGGGGAGGATTTACTACACCAATCCTTAACTGTAGCCTCTTTACCCAACAGTAAAATGGGTACCTGGTGGTTAAACTATCTGGCGGGTCGTAATCCGGGGAATGTTAAGGACCTGCCCGAAGGTCTGTGTGTACTAGTGGCTATACAAGAATGTAACAACTGTTGTATACATAAATAAAAAATAAATCATGTTTACGCCATTTCGTGCCACTTGAGCTCTGGTGATCTTCACAACGGGCTGAAGTGTTCATTAGCAATACCATGACACTGAGGCAGGTAATTATAACGTCTTATCCCAGACACTGGACGCCCACCCTGGTGGCTCCCTCCATACCCAGGGGAGCGGCTACTGCCAGACACTGGACGCCCACCCTGGTGGCTCCCTCCATACCCAGGGGAGCGGCTACTGCCAGACACTGGACGCCCACCCTGGTGGCTCCCTCCATACCCAGGGGAGCGGCTACTGCCAGACACTGGACGCCCACCCTGGTGGCTCCCTCCATACCCAGGGGAGCGGCTACTGCCAGACACTGGACGCCCACCCTGGTGGCTCCCTCCATACCCAGGGGAGCGGCTACTGCCAGACACTGGACGCCCACCCTGGTGGCTCCCTCCATACCCAGGGGAGCGGCTACTGCCAGACACTGGACGCCCACCCTGGTGGCTCCCTCCATACCCAGGGGAGCGGCTACTGCCAGACACTGGACGCCCACCCTGGTGGCTCCCTCCATACCCAGGGGAGCGGCTACTGCCAATCATCCATATATTCAAATCTAATTTTAATTCAGTGAAATGTTTTTTAAAACTATCCTCTGAAAAAGCTTTTCTTGTCAGCGAAAGTATTAAACTCCTGCTGCCCTTCTGGTTCTTATTGCTTTTATAACATTACTTCACACTTGTTGACTCAATATTGTGATCCTTGCCCAACTATGGTTTGTTAGAGCAGTGTTGCCAGCTGTGACCACCTTCCAGCAGTGTTGCCAGCTGTGACCACCTTCCAGCAGTGTTGCCAGCTGTGACCACCTTCCAGCAGTGTTGCCAGCTGTGACCACCTTCCAGCAGTGTTGCCAGCTGTGACCACCTTCCAGCAGTGTTGCCAGCTGTGACCACCTTCCAGCTGTGTTGCCAGCTGTGACCACCTTCCAGCAGTGTTGCCAGCTGTGACCACCTTCCAGCAGTGTTGCCAGCTGTGACCACCTTCCAGCAGTGTTGCCAGCTGTGACCACCTTCCAGCTGTGTTGCCAGCTGTGACCACCTTCCAGCAGTGTTGCCAGCTGTGACCACCTTCCCAAGTCTTCAATTGTGACTTTACACCCCCACCCCCCCACTGACTCAGTCTCTACAAGGTAATAATGATATTTAACCATTTATTGTGCCGGGGGACAAACAGCCATTACATAATTCATTATTTATAATTCATTGTGTCGGGGGGAGGGGGGACAGGAAGCCAGAGTGTATTCATACACGTTTTGGCTTATCGAGGAGATGGTCTGAGGACGGGTTGCTAAAACCACACGGGATGTGTCCAACCAGGAACTATATAAACATCCAGCAACGTTCCCTTCCCCATCCATCTGGTGGGGGGGGGGGGGGTCGGCGATGGTCGGTTGAAGGGCCCCGGCCCATCTATAACTCATTCTGCGTCTTCACCTAGTTGTGCTGACAGGTGCCGAGAGCTGCTCTTTCGACCCGCCTCTTAAACCTCTCAATCTATCAACTGTTACTAACTAATCCCCCCCCATCCCCAGGAAGCACCCGAAAGAGCTCTAACTCCCAGGTACCTATTTCTGCTAGGTAACAGGGGCATCAGAGTGAAAGAAACTAACCATTTGTTTCTCATCGGCGCCGGAAATCGAACCCAGGCCACAGGATTACACATCCAGCGTGCTGTCCACACAGCCACCGGCGACCCAAATGTATACACGCCGTGCGTGTACCACCATGGCTGATTCTTGCCGCACCATAAAGAAAACTAACATGCAGAAAATGCAAGCGGTACAAAATAAGGCGCTAAGGAGAGCAGCAAAACACCGTCCACCATATGATCAGACAATCCAGGAGCTCCATGAACTCCTGAACATACAGCCACTAAACATCAGACTGCAGCACCAAGCCATCAGGGTGTGGAACACCATTGAAATGTTAGAGGACCCAATGTTTGAAAGATTGCTCCAAGATGAGACGCCCCGCTCCCACAGCTGGTGGCCCAAGAGCCTCGATTCTCTGGATGAAAACCCCGCTCCACAGTATATAATCCCCAGATGAGATATACATGTGTATATATGAACAGTTCAAATATGTGTATGTGTGAACAACTCGATAAATAAAAATATGTGTATGAACAACTCGATAAATAAAAATATGTGTATGAACGACTCGATAAATAATGTGTATGAACAACTCGATAAATAATAATAATAAAATAAAGAGCCTTAAGCAGAACAACATGTGTGGAAGCATCGGAGTGTGTATATATGAATGCTACACAGTATTCATCTATAGACATCCATATATGGTGAAACACATGTGAAGAACCTCTCACACACTCACAGCTCCCTGACAAGAGGGAGCCAGCTTAGCTTAGCTGCCAACACCCACACATCGTGTCAGCAAGGCGGACAGCCCGCCTGCTTTCATACCTCTCACTGTACTTCCCACTTCTATACTTCCTTCACCTATGCCTCTCCTTCCTCTTTACTCCCAAAAAAAAAAAAAAAAAAAAAAAAAAAAAAAAAAAAAAAAAAAAAAAAAAAAAAAAAAAAAAAAAAAAAATGGGAGCCAAGGCCAGCCTCTACCCCCCCCCCCACAACCCAACCACCTAGCCAAGACCCCATTACCTCTCAGCCCCCCCCCCCCTCCGCAAGGCAGGTTATGAGTCAGTCCGACCCAGACAACTGAAGGAGTATCCTGCCGCCTCCCAGATGGAAGACTGCTCACAGCTTGTACTTTAATCGCCCTCACAAGCTTGATACATTAATTGTAAGCATCATCCTTAATTGGTCTCAACTCTAAGACGTAACTAACATGCTCGTGTCTGAAGCTAGACAATTATAACAATTGTAATAGTGGTAACAGTCCATTTCATGTTGGCCTCCGAATGCATGACAAGAGCTGATGAGTTAGCCAAAGAATCTGCCTTTAAAGGAGAAATTCAGTATATCCTTGGGTTCTCAATAAGCAGTCCGAGAGCAGCAGTACACCCGGAACTTCAACAAAATCTTGTAGCTCCGAGGCAAAGTGGAATCGACACTAGTAATTCCATCTATCATACTATCATGCAAGAGGAGCCACACTATGGATCATACAATAAAATCAGCAGACTTCTAGATGTTACTGCTGCTCGGCTTGGACTGTTACAAGTATCTCTGGGAATTCTCTATCTGCTGATGTGGACTTACCAAATGTAAACAACAAAATTATTTGCACACCCTCCGTCACTGATGGAGTGCGAAAAAATACGTGAATTCAGAGACAATTCTATAACAAATGTTACAGAGATGTCTAAATATTATATTTCATAATTATCTGCTACCAGAAATCTTAGCCAAATATCCCCAATTTGCTAACTGTAGGTAGTAAACAGTTATTAACCTATCCACCGCTGTCCACTGGATGGGGGGGGGGGCGGTGTGCAGGACAAAATTATGACACTAGCTCTCCACATGTCAATGTCAGTTGCTTAATGAGAAACTACTTGTCTCGAACCCATTGTTGATGGACGATGTGCATTGAATTTTGTAACTAGCTCGTTAAGATTATAACTTGCTTAAGCTAAATGAATTGTGAGGTCCAATCCCCACTTTTGCACATCTCCAGCTTTAGGGCTCTATAATGTAAAGTTACTTTGAAACAAGCTTAGGTAACTTACATAACAATAAGAACGTGGACACTGTTGAGGTGTTGAGGTGTTGAGGTAGTCCTCCACCTGGTACTGCGGGTGGTTTGTTTACACCTGGCTCACACCACACCTGTATGAAACACCCCCCCCCCCACAGGTCACAAGTTGCCCACCACCCCATCGTCCACACAAGAGAAGTAGCCTATTCCGAATGAGGATTGATCAAACCTACACAGGGAGACCCACAAGCACGATGCATCCAGGGCAGTTGCAGTCAGCCGGACAGACCAACACTTGTATCATAGTTCCCTGGCGAGTCTCAAGCACTCAGATAGTTACATGCAAGTGATACCATGCGACAACAAACATGGATTTGGTTAATTTAAATCAGCCACTTCCGAGTAAGTTGAGCCAACCATTTGTCTTAAAGACACACACACACCACAGCTGGTCACATGTAATGTAATAGGGAAAACGAGAGAGAAAGGAAAGAAGAATAAAGTAATGTGTGAAGGTTTGGGGCGAGGGAGGTAGAGAGGAGTGGAGGAGGTCAAGGAGGAGTTTGGGGGGGGTAGCGAGGGAGTTGTCAGGTGAAAGGGAAAGTTTAAAGAGAGGTGGAGGGAGGAGAAGGCTGGTAACACGGAGTAGAAGATAGAGTATAGAAAGGTAGACAGTAGAAGTAAAAAGGGGCTAA
>WNGS01009202.1:2233578-2243607 GCA_020271785.1 Procambarus virginalis
TAGTTCCCCGTGTTCTTGTACTAATTACACCGCTTACATCACAATACTTTAAGAGAACTTAAACTAATGGTTACATAAATAGTAAGTGTTCTTACTCTCCACTTTTATACTTGTACATGTTTGGTTTACTGTATACTGAACTATACCACCAGCTCAAATGCTGAGGATACACACATGTATAGATTTTGTCTGGCGCTGTGGTTGTGTAGCCTCGTAGCTGGGGCAACAGTCGCTCGCCCTCACAGACTGTTCTAGATTCAACTACTGGGGGACATATTTCAAGCAGCACGGGCTATGGTGAGCCCGTAACTTACCTGGCACAGGAGCGGGGCAAGTAGCACGGGCTATGGTTAGCCTCGTTGTGGCTTCTGCCGTCCACAGCAGAAGCGTTAGGCGGTATACAAATACCGCCTAACGCCCGTCCTCTCCTGTTAATTAACCTATCCTCTCTCCACAGCTTTAAATAAGTTTCCGGGTACCATATACAGCAGGGAGGACTCAGCCTGGCGACTATAGGGCCCTGTTCCCGTGCGTGTCATATACTTCATTCTCCGCGGTTTTCTCCATCAGTTGCAAGACCTGAACTTAATGTCGGCCCCACCCCCACCCCTGCTATCCCAGTATCGATACCAAGTCCCCCGTCGTCCACCTACACGGAATGCGAATAAGAGAAGTCTTTGACCGGACTTGGGTGCTCGGAAGGTTTATTAATAGTATACTTGCCCTTGTGTGTGGGGCAAGTCATTAAGTTAGGAGTGGTACTGCGTGTCGTCGCGTATTACGCTCTAGACTCGTGCAGGTGGGTAATAGCTAGGTCGAGACAATAATTCCATAAGGTTACACAGCATATTCTCGCCAAGAACTTGGCGTTTTTCACACTGATAAACTTCACACTATCTTAACGAATTTCAGCCTCGTTAATGAATTGTTACGTTAGGGCAGAGGTGAGACACTTGAGACTGCGCAGTATTGTTAATGTGACAGCTTCCGGAAACAGTGAAGTGCGAGGTAATGCCGCGCCCTTCTTTCGATCAATATGACTGGTCATGGTGCTGCTGGAGGCTGGGCTGGTCTCCTGCACCACACGGCTGCAGTCGCCTTTCTTGGCCCTGAAACTGGGCGGGGAGGTGTTTGGTACCCGGGTGGGTGGGGGGTACCGGAGGGGGGGGGGGTGTAGTGGAATGGTTGTATTGTTTGAGTGGGGGGGGGGGGGGTGAGGGTAGATGAATGGGTGGAGCCGGGCTAAGGTAGAAGGGTGGGTCTTGGTGTGCTAATAAATTATTTGCTTCATGCATATTTTAGTTTAGATTTAGAAGATCTAGAGGAAGATGTTTGAGATCTTTGCTACACTTCCGTCTCCATGGTCAGTATCATGGCTCGAAATTGGCTCACCGTAAACCATATTCCTTAGTTACGTTCAGAATGTTGACCAGACCACACATTAGAAGGCGAAGAGACGACGACGACGACGTCGTTTCGGTCCGTCCTGGACCATTCTCAAGTCGATTGGCAATCGACTTGAGAATGGTCCAGGACGGACCGAAACGTCGTCGTCTCTTCACCTTCTAGTGTGTGGTCTGGTCAACATACTTTAGCCACGTTATTGTGACTCATCGCCTGCTTACGTCCAGAAGTTGTATATAGAAGTTTTGTAATATGGTCTTCATGTTATGACGTTCTGGCCCGCGTTCGTGACGGCCACCAGTCCTGTACACTCTTGCTTACTTTCACACCTCGACGTGTTGACAGACTGCAGTCATAACGTCGAGTAAGGGTCGTGGAGAAGCTGGCGGTCCTAAGCTGGATCCCTGGGCGGATCCCTTGGCGGTGGGCGGATCCCTGGGCGGATCCCTGGGCGGATCCCTGGGCGGTGGGCAGATCCCTGGGCGGTGGGCAGATCCTGGGCGGTGGGCGGATCTTGTTACGGAGTGACTAGTTAGACCCCACGCCAAAATAGGCTGAAGGAAGCCTCCAGTTCACATGCCAGGGATGGGTCGGCCACCTGGCGGCTCGCTGTTGTCCTTAACGGACGAGTCAAGAATTTACTCACTTCAAACAATGCCATTTAGAACCTTGGCCAAGGGTTGCAGCAAGATTAAAAAGCTGGAGGTTTTTAAGACAATATTAAATTAAATGTCTGGCGAGCTTCGTAGACAAGTGCTGGGTTAGTACATTAAACTTCTGGCGGTATACATTTAATATACCAGGAACCTGCCGGACCAGTCGGTGACCTGAGCTGGTGGTGAATACACATGATTCAGGAGAGTGTGAAGCATAACTGATCACTAGCCCTCGGCCACCAAGCTTGAGTATAGTGTTAATAACATTATATATTTAGGTAAAAGGCCAATGGAGGAAGTCTGACGAGCATTCTGCTGACTTAATATGCATAATAAGAGTATTGGTTTTCCTTTTTTCACACAGGTGTATACAGCAGTAGTTAAAGTTCATTGAGAAAAGGAAGTACTTTTTTTTTATTTCAAAAGGATAGTAGGTAAGGGTGTGTACCCTCGTCTACAGGAGCAGACTACTTGGTTAGCAGGCTGAGAGTTGTCCCCTTACCGTAAGCCATGGCAAGTCTCGTCTTACTGGTTTCTCCTGGACCACGACCTCTTACCAAGTGGCTTCCCAATTAGCTGGACGAACAATTAAGAACCGCCCCCCCCCCTTTCCTGGCCAGGATCCAAATGGCTTGCCAGGCGCGCTAACTATGGAGGCGCTGTGTTATAGTGACAATATGGGGACAGTGTTACTGCTGTTGCTGATAATTTGTAGTGATCTGAAACTGTCATTCCACCTTTACATAAGTGAAGTGTTTGGCCAAGTTAACGTTCGGCAGCTTGCCGGTTCTTGCCGTGTTAGGAGGACTTGCTCTTCTAGCTGGCAAGGCTGAGAGTGCTTGGCCAGCTGCTGTTGCTTACGGACGGTATTTGGGCCCCCTTTAAATACCCACAATAAAACTTTCCCTTTTCATAGTACTTGGTTTCAGATGTTTAAAAGAATATTACTTTAGGAGTGTTTGAAGTGTTGAGTGTACTGGCTGGCAGAGGCATAGGGTAGTGGTTTTACTCAATGAAAGTGGCGGTCAGTCTGAACAAGAGGTGAGCAACCCATGGCATGCGTGCCAAAACTGGCATACAAACTACTTTTTTCTGCCACTTGAAACTCGGGGCTCGTCTTAAAAATACAAAAAATTAAATATTCGACTTCAGTTATATACTTAATCACTACTTGGTAAAATTTATTTTATCAAATAAACTTTATGAAACTGACAACTGTTTTAGTAATAATAAAATGAAAGGAAGGTCCTATTTCCTAGCATGTGTGAGATACACTGAGGTATGTTTTGTTCCGTTCAACTGTGAAGTCCTGCGGCCAGACGGAGTCGCCCGACTCCCTCACCGCCAGTGTAGGCAGGCTTGTAATTGTACTAATTTTTGGATTGCTTCGCCACGAACAGTTTTTCCTAGAACTTTGTAGTGTGATGGTCAGTTGTGTGTAATATTTATTACTCATAAAGGATTAAGAATGAGTCTTATTTTGAACTTTTGCCAGGAAAAAAATGATTGGGCATTATGATTTATTGGAAAACTTAACTTTTGGATGATCCGCTATAAAAAAAATAGTAATCTACTTTTTTGCTGACGTTAAAACTATTATTGTGTGGCTGTATATGGCAGCGATAATTACTTAAACGCTAATAAAAACAATATCCACGCTAACAGCAGGGTAGAACGACCTTAAAATAAAAACTCGGCCACTAAATTTTACATTAAATCTTGCACGTCTTGCAATAATCACTCCTTCGATATTTATTGATTTTACTGCTCTAGTGTGATATTTGATTGTTTTAGATTCAGCTACTCTGAACAAAAAGTTCAGAGTAGTACGGTCTATGGTGAGCCCGTAGTGGACTTGATACTTGATTATTTGAAAGGTTTTGCCAGTACTTAAGACACGAAATAATAACCCAAATTTCAGTTGGCGCGCGAGAAAATCTCGCATAAAAGTTTTTGCGATTTTGGCAGAGGCACTTACGTTGTCCACCCGATTGATTGATTGATGAAGATTAAGCCACCCAAAAGGTGGCACGGGCATGAATAGCCCGTAAGTGGTGGCCCTTTTGAGCCATCACCAGTATCAATAGATGATACTGGACATCTGTGGAGGTGCGACTGCACCCTGCGTGACAGGAGATGTCTCCCGTGGTTGTCCACCCGTGACCTAGACAATAATTAACGCGAGCTAATGGAGGCCGGTGGTACCTAGCCATGATTGACGCCCCGCGGTCTGGTCTCTGACCAAGCCTTTTGGTTGCTGATCTGGTCAACCAGACTGTTGGACACCTATCTTTTTTTTTGGGGGGGGGATGTTTATCGAGATCTCTTGAACTCTGTGAGGAGCAGCAGACCTGTGTAGAGGGGAAGCGTTGAAAAAGGCTTGGGTGATTTATATTGTTCTCTCTCAGCGTACCGGTTCCTCTGATTTTCATTTGTACAATTTTGCACATCCAGCCATGACTCCTGGTCTGGTATTTCCGTGTGCAGATTTGGAACCAATCTCTATTATTTTTACTCTAAATTACGTGCATCTCTACCCGTGTTCTAGATGTTTAAGATTAAGCTACTGGGAACAAAACGTTCCAAAGAGCACGGGCTATGGTGAGCCCGTAGTAGACTTACCTGGCACAGGAGAGGGGCTATAATTGGCATTCTAGAGAATATATATTTAAAGATTTTTATAGTTCCCAATGATTGAGTGGATTCTAGCAGTAAAGGATCTTTGCACGCTCTCCAGGTCGGCGATTTCTTTAGCTCTGAATGGACTGAATGCAAATAGTCACTTGTTATAGAAATACTAGTATTTGTTAGAGCTAAACTTCCACATTGATAGACTTCGAGGGGGGGGGGGAGGGATATGGGCCGTGTCCCGAACCCTTTGACACTAACGATCCTCGCCGTTAATCTTGGAGAGTTTAGAGGTGCTCGCCTCAGACGTCTGGCCTCCACCACACACACTTGTAGATAATTTTCATTTACTAGTTTTTAGAAGCTATAAGACTCATTTTGGGTGCGGCCTTCAGGCATTACTTGGGCATCCTGCGTCAGGCCAGAATTTGCTGCTTTTTTATGAAGCTGAATGAAAATTGCTTCTGTAATGATATAATAATTTGGGGCACGAACTTTACCGCGTGAGAATGGATGACAACGTATTATAATTTTGTAACCAAGTTCAAGGTCTTGGCTGTCGGGAATCACTACCATGTACGGTCTTGATGGGCTTGTCTTGGACTGGTTGGCAATTGTGCGACGCTCACCTGGCTGCAGTCCGCCTGCGTCTGGCGCGCCTGCGCTGGCGTACGTCCAATCTACTTTTTTTTTTAATCTGATGGTGGCAGGGGATTAACGGTTGATCCTTATTAATTTAATTATAGAAAGTGGCTTGCAAGATAATTTAACAGCTTGTACTGGTAACTTAATCAGGCGTCTGTAAGTTTCCGGTGATTGCTTTGTGCACCTTTTTGTCGTAGTCAAGGTTGTGTAATTACTAAGAACCAAAGAGAAGAATTATTTCTTATAAAAACTAAATTGTACATCCTCACTAAGTCCGTCGGCGAGTCTTGTGGTATAAGGGCGAGTGAGGTGCAGCAGTCCATGTTGCTGGCCTCTCCCTGGTACTGGGCTTGTTCAGCCGAGTTTTGTAATGGTTGCATTATTGGCACAAGTTTTCACTCTTACAAGATTCATCAAAATGACTTTGCATAATCAGAGGCGCGAAGTTCAGGTTTCAGTAGGTCCATCACCTGTTGGTGAGGTACGGTGTCATGGGGGTACTACCCCCCCCCCCCGGCGTGCCCATATATATATAATGGTCTATAACTGCCTACGCCCTTCAGATGCCAGTCTGCCTACGGAGCCCTGTTGCAGAACTGTGAAGGAACAAGTAGCACCGACAGGGACCAAGTGACCGTATAGCGACATGTTACCTACACAAGCAAGGCCACGCGTCTAACCCACCCTAGGCCTCGGTTTGTGGCTTGCGGTATTTCAGCTTATTGTGAACGTTGTTAAATATTCGGGAGACATCTCCCGTCACGCAGGGTGCAGTCGCACCTCCACAGATCTCCACTATCATCTATTGATACTGGTAATGACTTAAGAGGACCACCACTTACGGGCTATTTGTTCACGTGCCACATTTTGGGTGGCTTAATCTTCATCAATCAATCGTTGTTAAATAAATTAGTATAAACATTTACGCAGCTTATTTGAGGATGAAACATTGTTTTACAACTTCTGAACGTATCGTAATGGTTTGTGTTCACAAATTAAAGTTTATTACTCCAGAACTGCTATAAGGATAAAGGTGTTGGTGGGTGTAAGAGAAGCGAGAATGTGTGAGGATCCCACAACACCAGGAGAACCAACATCTGACTCTTAGACGTGACGTTTTCTCCATTATCAAGAGGCAGAGCGGCCTCTTGAGGAAACAAGATTTCTCTCAAACTTGAAAGTGTGGTTGGCGTAGCAGACGAGGTTGTCAGGGTTGGTCGTCGTTAGGGCGTGTTGACAACCCTGCCTCCCTCAACACGCCATAAGAGGTTACCTTGGCCCGAGGGTTACCTTGCCCCGAGGGTTACCTTGCCCCGAGGGTTACCTTGCCCCGAGGGTTACCTTGGCCCGAGGGTTACCTTGGCCCGAGGGTTACCTTGGCCCGAGGGTTACCTTGGCCCGAGGGTTACCTTGGCCCGAGGGTTACCTTGGCCCGAGGGTTACCTTGGCCCGAGGGTTACCTTGGCCCGAGGGTTACCTTGGCCCGAGGGTTACCTTGCCCGAGGGTTACCTTGGCCCGAGGGTTACCTTGCCCCGAGGGTTACCTTGCCCCGAGGGTTGTCCATGTTGCACAAGATTGGGTAGTTTTAACCACGGCGTTCAATCCCCGACGGTCCAAGTGGTTGGGCACTGTCCCACCCCCCGTCCCATCCCTAATCCTGACTTCTTCAATATGTTATGTAGTCTAATGGCTTGGTGCTTTCCCCTGATAATTATCTCCTAAGCCCTCCATGTGTGAGGGGCAGTAAGATGGTCTGCAGCAGACGAGCACTACGCCCCTCTAGTGTACACACACACACACACACACACACACACACACACACACACACACACACACACACACACACGTCGCACACGCTTAATGTGATCGCCTGGAAGCGAGTAGTATTGGTTTCCTTTCTTAAATACTATACAGGATAAGTCGTATATACTAGCACGAAAGGTCATGCTGGATGGGGTGGGGGAGGTTAACTCAGGCGGGAGTTTACAACGGGAGTTTACAGTACGACCGTATTCTGTCCAGTAAGCACCCGCTCTTGTAAGGAGAGGCCAGGAGGAATGGGGGGGGGGGGGGGGGTTGTGACAGATCCTGCAGTATCCTGGGTCATCAGCACACCTTCCTGTTATCTGAGCGTCACCACTGCATGCTATTTACTTTGTGTATTAACACCTAATGTTGCGTCAGGACGCTGGCGGGCAAACTGTGCCTCAGTAACCTCTTACAGGCTCACCCCTACTTCTTACAGCCGTTGACGTGCAAACAGAATAGCACAAGCTGGCTGACGTGTGACCTTGCTGCATAGTGTTAGTGGCGTCTGTAGTTCACGCGCCAAACGTACGGATAATTTTGCTGGGTTCAGAATAGTTTACTATCAATGTTCTGCCCGAAACGCTGCGCGTACTAGTGGCTTTACAAGATTGGAAATACTGTCCTATTCAATGTATTCTCACAAACCCAATGTACCTTCTTGTGTATAAATAAATAAAATAAATAAATAAATGTTGCTTTGATAAATTTGTATGCAAGATAAGTGGGAGGGTGTGACGTCAAGCCAGTTGAAGTAGTGATGTCTCCACCAATCAGTCCTTCCCCTCGCCAGTGCTCAGTGTTGGTCTTCCATGTATTAAAAAAGTGGTTTTTAACGATTTACTATCCGTAAATATTTTGCAATAAATATTAAAATGCTTCCGGGGGTAGTTACAAAAAATGTTAAATATCCTAGTTCCTTCCTAGCCCTTAGCCCTCTAGGCTGAGGGCTAGGAACTGCCTAGCCTCTGGCTGACCTCGCAGCCTGTCCTGGCGGCGCGTTGCCTCGTGCATGCCAAACCAGGAGGTTGCATGACTCCGGCCACGTTCCAGAATGTCTTCTGCCATTGTGAGTGGACTGGTGTCCACGAGAGAGGCGAGGCTGTGCACCAGTCTACAGGAAGACTATATAGGAGACAGTTCCTGTAGACCGTAATGGTGGTGCCGGGGAACAGAATCCTTCCCAGCACGCCAAACCTGACTCGTGGCGTGCTGCTCGCTGCCCAATTGACTTTATTAATTTGAGAAAGTGCCGCTGTTCTTTGTTTAGGATGTGTTCAAGTCGAACGTGCATGTCGACCAGATCATCAGAGTAGCTAGTACTGAAAGTTGCCTTGGTATAGACTAAATTTTACCGATCTACGCCTACATTACCACTACAAATGATTGGTTTATCGTGTTCAGTCTTGCACGGAACCTGAATATACTCCGGTCGACCGCTGCTGGTAACTGGCCTGATTTAGTGTAGTGACCCTTCACCCCGCCTGCTCCCACATGACCACATCTGGTAACTGGTGAAGCTAAACAACTCGTCGCGCGCTCTTAACAGTCTGGAGTAATCTTGTAATGGAGCCAGCTAGATGGAATGTCTTATGATAGTAAATTCCTGCAGCAACAACGATCATTTGATTAGTTAGTCGCTTAGTCGTGCGTGGTTAGCTGTTCTCTATGAAAACGAAAGTTTGGTTTTGAAGTGGAAAGGTTGAGTAGACCCTTAGCCTTGTCTGAGCTCTGACACTTGGCCAAGTTCAGAATGTGGCGAATATCTACAGTTGTCAATGCACTGTGACAAGGACACGCCCATGTGAACACTGATCATGTTGGGCAAGCCACAATACTTCAGTAGGCAGGGCGGGGGGGGGGGGAGGTATTGGTACCCCGCTCGTCCCTCCTTTAATCTTTACTGCCCACTTGAAATTATACCCATTTTCGCTTTTTCTTCCCCTTAATTTCCCATCCAAGGTCTGACATTTTAATTTGGTTAAATACTCTTATTATGGTAACTGGGAGCAACAGGTGGGCGGAGGCAGCAGACGGAGACGGCAGGTGGGAGGAGCCTAATTAACCTGTTGCACGTGTCTGTCCGTGTACACGGCGCCTCTTAAGACAAGCGTGCGTGCAAGTGTCTTAGGTGTGCACTAACTATGTAACGCGTTAGATATGTGCATGTTCAATGCTCAGCTCACGCGCACAGCTGTGCAAATGTTGCTGATGATTGTCTTGAGGGGCGGCGTGACCCTCGCCCCAGGAACATCTGTCTATACTTTTGTCTTAAGCATAAGCTTAAGTATTTTGTCATAAGTATTAGGCTATCAAATTCTACAAAGATTTCCCGGAGAACTTTACTACTGTACACGTGAAGTCTAGCCGGGCCCCAGGCCGGGCTCCCAGTAGACCTCTCGATACATTCTTCAGGTATGGTCCAGGAGTATAGCGAGTGACTGATGATTGATAAAGATTAAGCCACCCAAAAGGTGGCACGGGCACGAATAGCCCGTAAGTGGTGGCCCTTTTGAGCCATTACCAGTATCATTAGCTGATACTGGAGATCTGTGGAGGTGCGACTGCACCCTGCGTGACGGGAGATGGGTCCAGGAGTATAGCGAGTGCTTCTCCTGTCTTTAACAGAACTATAGCAGCACGTGGGAGCCAGGCCTGACCGGTACCAAGTACATGGCTCCCGGACTTGAATCAGCCTTGCGTGAATGAATGGATGATTGACTGTTAGCCATTAACAAAGAGCTTCTTGCGCAGAGTTGTTGCATTTCTTGTAAACAAAAAATGTACGTGTAAAATATATTTGAGATGTATCCAATTTCACATTATCCAGTTATGTGAAACTGGATGTCTGTAGATGTTGCAACTTGGCTTAAAGTACACATTGCAGTT
>WNGS01009202.1:2252397-2283235 GCA_020271785.1 Procambarus virginalis
ATTAGTGGATTGAGAATAGAAGTGGATTCACGTCACAGGAAGTTGTCACACTCTTACAGTGTAATAGAAAGTGGCGCCTTAGGGTGCACTCTCACGTTGACCCTGAGGTCAGATCTTGTTCTGACAGCCAATGATAAGCCGCCTCGCCTTTGTGGGCAGAGCCTGGCTTCCCAGATAATAGGTGATAATAGGTTCGGGAGAGTTTCACATTGCAATCCCCTCTCGTGTGAGGCTTCAGCGTTGAGACCCAAGTTTGGCAGGGTCATTGATCGAGCTGTACCCCTCCCCCCCCCTTCTAATAATCAGACCTTGTCAAGTGATGTCCGTGAAGTGATATCTTCTGTAAGCTGTAACTAGCCGACATGTAACTATAAGGTGTTAAGGATAGATGAAATTGTTTACGTAATAATCTAAGATGAGGTCTGATGAAGACCTTTTGTGCCCCTCTAATGTTTTTGCGCTACCGCTCACAGGACGAGTATGGGGTGCACAATAAACTAGCGGAAACAATCAAATCAGAGGCAGTCAGTCGTACAGTGTATATTTCCTGTTTCAGTAACTCCATTATTCTTGGCCCTTTAATATTGGCATGCGCCAAGAAAAGGGTAAAAAGTCTATCATTAAATCATAAGTAATTTAATGTCAATCTTTATTATCACGTAGAAAATGTAATATTTCAAAGTGGTGGCAGCAGCCCGCCTCTCACCCACTGATAACTCTGCCCTTATCTTTTGTTGTCTTCCTCTTCCTTCCTAACTTTCATCTTTCCCTCTTGAGGTTATCGTGAGATGATTTCGGGGCTTAGCGTCCCCGCGGCCCGGTCCTCGGCCAGGCCTCCTTTTTGTTACCCCCAGGAAACAGCCCGTAGCAGCTCTAACTCCCAGGTACCTATTTACTGCTAGGTAACAGGGGCATCAGGGTGAAAAAATCTGCCCACTTGATTCCGCCTCCACCGGGGATCGAACCCGGAACATCAGGACTACGAACCCGAAGCTCTGTCCATCAGCTATCAGGCCTCCTAACTACTCCTATTTCCTATTCTACCCTATCACCACTATTTCCCTCCTTGCTACCCCTTTCTTTCCTATTTTCTCCCCGAGCTTTCTTCCCCGCCTGCTAGTCCTCCTAGGACTTTACTCCCCTTTCTCCATTCCATATTTCTCTACTCTACCCTTATTTATCCCTCTCATTTCCCGGGGTGACAGGAACACACGTTACTGGGACCACAATCCCAGGTCAGACAAGCAGGCCAATAAACCTACAGTCTCTCGAAGCAATGAGTAAATACAATTTGAATAAACCTATTTACTGGAAATTAATAATCAAAACCTCGGGGAAATGGACTTAAAAAAAATTGATAATGCAGACCTAAATCAGTGCCTAGGGAACAGTGGCAGTTACACTGGACACGTTCAATCCGTATACCATTAATGGGGAAAAATAATTGGAACGAAAACTGCTAGGTGAAGAGCAATGGCAGAATTACCTACTCATTAATCCCAAGAATGAAAGGCCATGTAGGAACAAAGGTAAAACTAAAAGGTATAAGAATCAAAATTCGGGAGAGCGCAAAAGGCCACACATCAGACGTCACCTTACCCCCACACTGGAGTAGTCATAACCACTCGCTCATCACTGACAAATGACAGACTTAGTGTCACAACTTACTCTGGCAGTAGAACTCTAAACCCTATCCAGGTATGCTCCAGAAAGTTCATTTCAGTAACGTAGTATTAAAAATGGTTTTCTTTGAAGACGCCATAACCAGTTGGATCCACAACCATTGTGACCGGGCCTTTTTTTGGTTTGCCTTTTGTTTTAGTGTCCAGATTACCTACATCTCTTCCTCCCACCACAAATGTAATGTTCCAAGGAAAAGGGAACTAAAGCAATATTTAGACAAATGGGTAAGATTCAAACTTCAGCAAGTTTAAGGCAATTAAACGGTGGAGGGGAAGGCCAGAAGGGAAGGTGCGTTCAGTACGCCTAACAGCAGCAACATGTAACCTCACATTTATAATAAAGAAAACAAGAACCTAAGAAAGTTACCATCCTGCGTGACAATACGCTACATGGGCGTACAGCTGCTGCATCATCATGAAGTAAGTCGTGTCTCCCCGCTCCTGTGTCGGGCAAGTCCACTACGGAGTCACCATATTCCGCGCTACTTGCCCCGCTCCTGTGTCGGGTAAGTTACGGGCTCACCATAGCCCGTGCTACCTGGAACTTGTTCCGAGTAGCTGAATCTAAAAACAACAACATGCTACATCATGAAGTGGTGCCAGGCGGCGGCTATTGTCCACACTATAATGGACCAAGACGGGAACCCAACCGTCCTCGGACCAAGTTCATTCCATTCAGCGTTCGACCCCCAAGGACGCATTCAACGATTTTAGCAGCTGTTCATGCAAAATAGGAATTTTCAAATATAAATTAATATTTTATGTTTGCATATTTAGGCATTAGTTAAGTGGTTAGATTCCGTTGGCGATCATTTGTGTTTGTAGTACGTGGGTGAAGCATTTACAGCCTTGCTGTTCCCACAAGAGTCGTCAGTGAAGCACTTGAGAAGTCTTCGGACGTCATCAGTTGAGCGTCAAACCGTTTTTCATCCAAAGAGGGGGTTTGGCGGGTGTATGGAATGGACTTTGGCCTTTGTTTATGAGGACGGGCTGTAGAGGCCCTACCACGGGAGATGGTTTATTGCTGAGAACAGAACAGGTAAACAGGGATAAAACCTTTGTTAAAATAAGGAAAAAAAAAAACTAATTTTGCAGCTTCATACGGTTGTTGGCGTTGGATATTAACTGTTTAAGGCGAACAATTGTAATTCACTGAAAGGTAAAAAAGGACATCCATTTATAGCTTCAAAAGCATGCAAGACTACAAGCCAAGACATTGTACAGGGGACATTAGTGCAGCTGGTACAAGCAGCTGGACCACTCCGGACAGCTGTCACTCCTCCAGCTGATGAGAAGGGCAAGACCCAGGAGCAAGGGAGGGGGAGAAGGAGGAGGACCTGCCATGGCTACGGTCCTCCCCGCATGGCCGACCATCCCAGACGAAGACTGACTCAAAAATCAATAGCTGGGCCCCGGGACGCCGCCGCCTCGGGCCCGGGTCTGCCGCCAACAACAGCCACATTTCCACGCCAAAGAGCTTGACAACCAGACCAGAACCTACTTCCTCCGGCGGCAACAGCTCCGCCATGGATTACCAATAGCAGAGAAAACCCTACTTCCAACTGGGAAAATTATTCTCTGAAAAAAAAAATAGTAATTATTTGTACACACTGAACGTGATAATGGACACATGGGGAGAAGTGTGTAGCAGCTGGAGTGGATAACCCTGCCTTTGCCCCACACACACACACACCTGCTCCACCCCTGGGGCAGAGGACGGAGCAAAGGACGGAGTAAGGGCGGAGAAGTTCTTAAACTTGGTTGTTTATCTGCAGAGCTGCTGCGTCACTTCCCGCTTGTTGTATGAGCGCCTTAATGTAGCCAGGATTGTAGAGGGCACAAAAAGGCAAGTTAAACAAGCATGTGTACAGCCGCCGAGGCAGGAACGTTACACCTATCCAGGCTAATGACTCCTTGCCGCCCCCCCCCCTCCCCTTCCCCAGCAGTCAACACCTCTGCTTCCTAGACACCTCCGCCAGTGCCGTCGACTACAGCAGCCTCCTCCCAGCACCAGATACCTGCCACCAACACCCAGACAAAGGTGGCAGAGCTCACTCAGAACACCTCCAGGTGGTCATGAGCTACTCCCAGTGTAGCCAAGTGTAGCCCAACCACTACACTTCCACACAATACAAAATTCCATGTACACGTGCTTACAAGTCTATAAATTTAGCAATACTTGCGTTAAGTTGGTCATTGTACCGACGACAGACACTTACACTCAAGACGCACTAGGCCACAGAGATATTAGAAAGAACTTTTTTAGTGTCAGAGTGGTTGACAAATGGAATGCATTAGGAAGCGATGTGGTGGAAGCTGACTCCATACACAGTTTCAAGTGTAGATATGATAGAGCCCATTAGGCTCAGGAAACGGTACACCTGTTGATTGACGGTTGAGAGGCGGGACCAAAGAGCCAGAGCTCAACCCCCGCAAGCACAACTAGGTGAGCAACTAGGCGAGACCTCGAGACCCTCAACAATGTTCAGTAATAATACCGAAGCATATATTTAAACCAGTTACCTTAAACTTGTAGGTCAAATGTGATTTTAAATTGGGATAAGCTAAACCATATAGCAAAAATTAACTTAAAATTGCAAAATCATGTATTTAGAAAATTCAAAATGTACATAATACTCTCGCCTCCAAATGATACGCGATCAAAAATTAACCTGCCTTTAATTCGTAAGTCAGAATTCAACCTGCGGCGTCTAACAGCCTGGTTGACCAGACCACCCAACCAGGTGGTGGCCCGGGCCGCGAGGATACGATCCTATGGAACTCATGTAATGTAACATTATTATAATAAATAATAATAAATAATCAGCAGCGATGTGTACAATTTGATGAACCCTATAGTGAAGTACACTAGTAGATGGCGTCGTGCAGGAGTTTACCCGAGGTGTACCAACACTACTTCCACAGTCCCAGCAACAACGGTCCTCAGGAATCTACCACCAGACTCACTTTCCTCGTGACATTCACCATATACAGTACGCATTTTTTCCCCCACTTTAGTACTAAGCATGTTTGAAAAACTTACAAAATCATATGCTACTGCGGCGTGTTAGTGGCTTTGAGAGTATCGAGCACACAACAATTCTTTGTATTTTTATTGGAATATACGCCAAGTGAGCACAAGGACTGAAGACATTAACATTTATTCAAGGCCCAGTTAAGATTTCAATCAAACCCAACACAATTGGAGAGCTTCAGCCTCCCGCAATTTTATCATCTTGCAGGCGATGAGTCACAACGTGGCTAAAGTATGTTGACCAGACCACACACTAGAAGGTGAAGAGACGACGACGTTTCGGTCCGTCCTGGACCATTCAAGATCACAATCGACTTTAGAATGTCCAGGACGGACCGAAACGTCGTCGTCTCTTCACCTTCTAGTGTGTGGTCTGGTCAACTTAATTCATCTTCCCGGCGCTGGTGAGACTGCGCCGCCTCGCTAGGTGGGGCTGAACAACGCCAGATTTATGACCCGTCAACCCACACACAAATAACTTAATTTTCCCTGCTAATATTGACAATGGTGCTATATTTAACTTTCACGTAAATGGACAAACTTATTTTGAGTCTTCTACATGTAAGAAATACATCTGAATAATGTAAGTAACTCCCGCTGCAACCCTGTGAGGAATCACAGTGGGAACGTCTACATTATTTCCAGAAATAAAACTAAACACTGGGAATCATTTGTAGAAAGATTAAGGAAATGATTTAGATAATTTATTAATCGATTTTACTAAATATTTCATAGTTTTTGCCACGTTTAAATATTTTGGGTTTACTTTGATTAAATTTAGCACCGGTATAGTCCCCCCCCCCCTCAATCCTTAACCCCTCCCACGCCAACCTAAAAAAAAAAACACATTTCACATTTTACACACAAGGAGTACTCTGCTCCACCCTCTTCTTCCACCCCACCCTTAGCCCCATCGCCATGCCCCCATCCCCCTTCCTCAAACAATAAGATACCAGGGTGATGGGGTTCTGGGAGTAGTTCTACTCCCAAGCCCGGCCCGAGGCCAGGCTTGACTTGTGAGAGTTTGGTCCACTAGGCTGTTGCTGGAGCGACCCGCAGGCCCACATACCCGGTTGGTCCGGAACTCCTTGGAGAAATAAATCTAGTTTCCTCTTGAAGATGTTACGGTTGTTCCGGCAATATATCTTATGCTTGCTGGGAGGACGTTAAACAACCGCGGACCTCTGATGTTTATACAGTGTTCTCTGATGTGCCTATGGCACCCCTGCTCTTCACTGGTTCTATTCTGCATTTCCTCCATATCGAAGAAGTACTAAGAACTACACAGAAATAACATCAACGTAACATACAAAGAACAAATCTACACGAGCCTCGATGGGGGTTCGAACCCGTGATATATTTAACTTGCACGTAGACAGGAGCCCTGATGAGCACTGAACTTTATGTATGTGTTGTAAATTGGATTATAACCATCACTAAAAAAAAANTATCAATACAAGGATACAACAAGTGTTGTATCCTATTACCAATGTTCATACATTGTGATTTTAAGATTTAGCGTTTAACAAAAAAGGTGTTTCCCTAAGCAGCAGTGAAATAAAGGCGGGCAGCCCAGCACGTGGGTACTGCACCGTGTGGAGGTCAAGAGGGGGGGGGGTGTAAGAAGTCTCTGACAAACGTGCTCTAGTATTCACAACACACACCCCCCCCCCTCCCTTACCTTGCCTCTCTAGGAGGAGGAGGAGGAGGAGGAGGAGGAGGAGGAGCAAGTAGTCCACAAGAGAGGAGTGACATACAGGGAAACCCGCACACAGTAGCCACAGCTGCACTATACATTATGCACCAACACTCCCGCCGACCTTTAACGCTCAACTCTATTTCCCCAAAAGCACGATTTTCTTAAAGGTCCGTGTGCACTTAACCCCCCACCCCCCACTCTATATATGACCACACTCAGGGGAGTGTGATGGGAGGTGGTGGCGTAAGTGGGAGTCGAACCGCCTGGTGTACTGGCAGGACACACCAAGATGACATCCCCCCTTTAACACTTCCCGCCCTTCCTCCCCCCACACAGGAGCCCCATATCCTGCAGGAGCCTCGCCCCCCCCCTGCCTCACTAGCGTGATCATCCGGTCCCGCACCCTGTCGTAGGACTAGACACGAGGGGGGGGGGGGACATGGTGAAGGAAGCGCAGAGCGTCACCGCCGGCCTGCGCAGAGTCCTGCAGTGAACCACAGCAAGCGTGCGAGAGGACTCCCAGCATCAGCTTTAACTATGTTTATGTGGAGGAGGGACCCGAGGCCAGGCCCCCACAGCTTCAGCAAACCTCGCCACTCTACACAAACTCACGTCGGCTTATCTCTGCTGTTACAACTACTAATGACCCAGAAATAAACTACGCACCACACACACCAGCTCTCGCAGGGAAACTAGAGGAGAGACAATTGCCACCGACAATGATTTGACATATGGAGAGTGGCAGACAACTTGGTATATACTGAGTACACTATGATGGGTGTACCATGCATACCCCGCCGAGCAGCGGTACCATGCATACCGGCGAGCAGCGGTACCATGCATACCCGCCGAGCAGCGGTACCATGCATACCCCGCCGAGCAGCGGTACCATGCATACCCCGCCGAGCAGCGGTACCATGCATACCCCGCCGAGCAGCGGTACCATGCATACCCCGCCGAGCAGCGGTACCATGCATACCCCGCCGAGCAGCGGTACCATGCATACCCCGCCGAGCAGCGGTACCATGCATACCCCGCCGAACAGCGGTACCATGCATACCCCGCCGAGCAGCGGTACCATGCATACCCCGCCGAGCAGCGGTACCATGCATACCCCGCCGAGCAGCGGTACCATCCTAGCCACAAGTCTAACGCTAGTCCGGCCAGGTTCGAGCCCTGGGCAGTGATCCTTAACAGTTAGCAGCTGCTCAGCCAGCAGGCACCTAGCCCCCTGCTAGTACCTGGACGGGGTTCTGGTAGTTCTTTGATTCCCCTTCTTGCAGAAAAGTCCAGTTTTTTTTTCTTGAAAATTTCCACTATTATGCAGTTCCTTCCACGCCGTTCGCTCCAGTATATTTACCTGTGTAAATTTGGGGCCTGGCCTTCCAGCATTTACCAAGAATATATTATATGAAGACATTTCAGAGCCTTGAAACAAGAGCCTGGCCTCAGGCCGGGGAGTAGAACTCCCTAAACCCCCTCCCCAGGTATGCTCTAGTTAATTCCCAATAATTTAGGTGCTTTATCGTGTGTATGCGTGCCGTACATGTTCTCTGTATTCCCTCCATTTGAGCGCACTCTCCTGCTCTGAAGGGGAAACTATCTAGCAGTATTCAAGGCGGGACACGACCAGTGATTGACCAGTATGACCCATGTCCCCCGTGACAATATTAGAGGGGCTGGTCCCAAACCTGCACACAGAAATAACACCACATGAGACCAGGAGGCATGGCAGAATGTGCAGAATACCCCCGTTGAAAAGCAGAGGTGCAACAGGTACTCTGAGAGAGAACTATCAACATCAGAGGCCCGAGACTGTTCAACACGCTTCCACTACACATAAGGGACATAACTGGCCGACCCCTCACAGTGTTCAAGAGAGAACTGGATAAGCACCTCCAAAGGATACCTGATCAACCAGGCTGTGACTCTGATGCAGCTGCTCTCAGTCTGATGTATAACAGCCTGGTTAACCAGTCCAGCAACCAGGAGGCCTGGTCGAGGACCGGGCCGCGGGGACGCTAAGCCCCGAAACCATCTCAAGGTAACCTCAAGGTAAGATGGCGGTCCCCGTGGCGCCGAGGCAAAATACTAGCCCGGCGCTTTGCGAGAGCTTTGGCCTGGGTTCCTATCCTGGCCGGGGAGGATGGACATTGAGGACCTGCCCGAAACTCTGTGCGTACTGGTGGCTGTACAAGAATGTAAGAACTCGGTATATAAAAAATTTAAACTGATGGGATCCCTAGAGTTGAAGGTTCACGTAAGCATAATTACGTGATTATAATTAATAGTAATTACGTACGCACACGTACATAATCATTATTCTGGTGACGCAATATTTGCCTTTTCACGCTCCCTAAACGTTAGACATTACTCCAGGACCCTTTACATGCCGCTTCCCTACTATGGGCAGGTTTAAATGTCGTGAACCCTGTATTTTGATCAACGCTTCATTCTTACCATAGATAACTACCTGGAATAATTCCAAATATTTTCTGCTGCCCAATCTAAAAGTTTATTAATATCAATCTAGTTTTTCAACGTCTTCTACAAAAGTAATTTCATGCTGCTTTGTGTCGTCTGCAAAAGATACGAAGTTTACTTTCAACTTTGACCATATCTAATATGATAAGGTCACACCAGTCATGTGCCCCGAGGTACAGAGCCTTTGATTCAACTTTATCATGTGGGACGTTAGTGCTATTGGTCTAATTCTTGCCCAGGGCTTTGCTTCCTCCCTTGCCTGTGTTATCTACAGCTGCTGATTTAAGAGCTTCTGGTACCTCCGTGACCAAGCTTGCTCTCCACACTACACACACTGTGCTACACGGCCGGGCTATTTGAGGTAAAGTGAAACAAGGGAAATCCTAATCCAGTTTACCCCCCCCCCAATCACCTTTCAAATCACTTGTGGTGTTCTGCCTTTAATACTGCTCTGTACTATCTCTCCCCCCCCCTTTTTTTAGAGCAGCAGGTTGCCGAAATGGAGGCAATAGATAATATACGACCCGCATAGACGCGATAAAGCACCTTATTGGGATCGTCTTAAAGCTCTCCAAATGAGTTCAAGAAAGGAAACGATAGGCATACCTGAAGAGGGTCTCTAGTCTTTCCTACTACCAGAGCGAGGCCTGAGGCCAGATTCTACTTGTGATAACTTGCTCCAACAGGCTGTTCACTGGAGAGGCCCGTAGACCCACATAGCCTGGTTGGTCCGGCATCCCCCCCCCCGGCCACTGGGGAGGGTGCAGGGGAGCCCCGGCCCGCGGGTGTCTATGTGGGAGGGTCCGGGAAGGAAACCTCTGAAGTGGGGCACTGATCATGTGAGGCAACACCACCAGGGGGACACACCACCCACCAGGGGGGGACACACCACCCACCAGGGGGGGACACACCACCCACCAGGGGGGACACACCACCCACCAGGGGGGGACACACCACCCACCAGGGGGGGACACACCACCCACCAGGGGGGGACACACCACCCACCAGGGGGGGGGACACCACCCACCAGGGGGGGACACACCACCCACCAGGGGGACACACCACCCACCAGGGGGACACACCACCCACCAGGGGGACACACCACCCACCAGGGGGACACACCACCCACCAGGGGGACACACCACCCACCAGGGGGACACACCACCCACCAGGGGACACACCACCACCAGGGGGACACACCACCCACCAGGGGGACACACCACCCACCAGGGGGACACACCACCCACCAGGGGGACACACCACCCACCAGGGGACACTTACGAATCTTGTTAAGATCCTCTCATTACTCTTAATTATTATTACTGTATTGTCTTATTCTTTAATCATTATAGCATCCAGTTGTATAATATGAGTTTTTGTATGATATATGATATATATTATGAAATGTATTAGTGTGCTTGAGTTGCATATTATTTGTATGAGGCTTTCGTGTTACAATTCTCATGTGTTTCTCTGTGGGGGTTGATCAGGTTGGATATGTGAGTAGCGTGGGAAAGTATTGTCAAGCGAGTGTTTATGATTTAACCTTGATTTATAACTCCTATTTATTTGTCTGTAAATGCTATTGTATAAACTAATGTAATGGTGTACTCTTGAGATTAATAATATCTTGTATTTAGTATTACCATTTATTATTAGTAATTCCACAATGTTATGTGGATAGTTAGTTGTTTTGTTAGTAAACGCTTGGCCTGTGGACAGACGCGTGGGTTAGTAGCGTGGTGGCTGTGGTCGAGTGTAGACATGTATCAAGTTAAGTCCTTGATTTGTATATTTAGTCATTCAAAGTTTTTATTTCCTGGTCAGATGATATTGTATTCTCCCATTTATGGTTTTAAGTGCTATTAATATTGCTCATTGCTCGAGAAGTATTTTATTTTAATTTGCATGCTGATAAATATTTCTGGCTATATTTACGTACCATTTAATTGTTATGTTTGTCCCCCTTAGCATAAATATATTGTTCCCCATTTTATGCAGTGCTTTATCTTATACCCCTAGACGTGTTATTAAAGGCCTATATGAAATATTTTATGTACACTGCTGGGAGAAGAACCTTATTTAGTCTCGAGGGTGGTAACAGACACCACCCACCAGGGGGACACCACCCACCAGGGGGACACACTGTTGCAATATTGTGAAGTGAAGATGTTGCAAGCCAAAAAGTATGGGGGTGAAGAGAGATCAGAGGAGCCAACGAGGGGGGGGTGTCAGGAAGCGTACCTAAAGGATCATTCGGGGAAACTTAAGGAACACTTATCTTACCTTTATACACAATGGGTTCATTTTTTTTTTTACATGAAGGTTAAATTGCAAATAACGTTCACGAGTCAACCCAAAGATCCTGTGAAGGACGTTTAACTTGTCGGTGATGACTGTGGACTGTGATGACACGGTGCAAGAGCCACCAGCCTGGTTGATCACGTAGTTCACCAAGGGATCGGTAGCCAAGATCATCGTGGAAGGATCCTGCACATCCCACACCAACGCACTACCGACCAACCGCAACCTGACACGTTTTACCCAATTTACTTGGGAAGGAAGTTTCCAAATTGGGCGCCGCCCCCCCCCCAAACTTAGGGAGAACACGACCCCCCCCCCAGACTAGGGAAGGGGGGGGGGGTCGTAAACACACATGGAGGAACCCCCCCCCCCGTGACCAAGCCATTATTGCCTCCACACACTACCAGGAAGATTTAAAACCACCAGCTTCATACCGAGCTTTTTTAACGAGTCATCGTTCCATTCTCTCCCTCAAACTCTACACGAAACAACGGAAATTTAAACTTTAAACTAAAAATTTTACTAGATATTTGGACAAATTGTTTCGAAAGCCCAATTCTTATCTTGAAAGGTTCCTACAAACTACCAATTTGCCACCTCACCGGCCACCACTCCTGCTGATAATGATCCTGATAAACGTCTGCCTTAACTATTCTCACTCCTCGTGTTGAGGTGTTCAAGAAGACTGGAAAAAAACAATTCAATTCACGTTAAAGTAACTCCTTGCACATTATTGGTTTTAACATGCAATTTTTGTATCTACGAATAAACCACTAATATGGTCTAATGTTTATGCAAATTCAATTATATATTATATAAAGAAAGATTTGGAAGTACTCGCGTCTAAGATCTTACTTTTAATGACCACAAAGTTGTCACAACGCTAAGACAATCAGATTGAGATAATCAAAGCTGCCTCACCATTGATGGCAAGACGTCATCTAGGGAGGAATATTGTTGCACACCAACACGCGGGATGCAGGGATGCAACAGGTACTCTGAAATATTAATACGGAAAAGCAGTGTTGCAAGGGCTGTGCCTTGAGGTACACAGTTTGACATCTTCAAGAGAAAATTGAATAGTTTTCTCCAAGAAGTGCCGGACCAACCGGGCTGTGGTGGGTATGTGGGCCTGCGGGCCGCCCCAAACAGCCTGGTGGACCAAGCTCTCAAGTCAAGCCTGGCCTCGGGCCGGGCTCAGGGAGTAAAACTCCCAGAACCCCATCAAGCAGGTAGCTGGATAATGTTATGAACATCTAAGGCAAGACTAAACCATTTTCTCATGTATAAGATGCACGACTAGTTACCTCTGTTGAAGTTTAAGAACGAACTTCCATAAACATCTTCAAGGTCACTATCAACTGGCCAACCAGTCCAGTCTCAAGTCCAGACTACGTGCAGCGGCGCCCAACAGCCTGGCTGACCATCAAGCCTGCCTGACTGCCACACTACATGCCTATACCCCACACGAAGAAACTTTTGAGCCTTAAAATTAACTGAGCCCGTAGTGGACTTGCTGGCACAGGAGCGGTGGCTGTAACTTCGTGAGTCTTATTTCATAAAATCAACCACCACCTCGACCAATGTCTTCGGTGAGGACATCTCCCCGCCCCCATCAAGGAATATTGGCGACTTAACAATGTTACATAAAGGCATCAAGGTAAGAGGGGGGAAGACAGACTGACTGACAGACAGGATATGGGACAGCTGTTGAGACACTGTGACCCAGCTACATAATTGCGGACACAGGTGTGTGTATGTGTGTATTACGCTGCCGTGATAATGGCAGGAAGAGGGTCCAGGAGGCCGCCTACCCACAGGCCCCGCTCACATTTACCTGGTTGATGGGGTTCTGGGAGTTCTTCTACTCCCCAAGCCCGGCCCGAGGCCAGGCTTGATTTGTGAGAGTTTGGTCCACTAGGCTGTTGCTTTGAGCGGCCCGCAGGCCCACATACCCACCACAGCCCGGTTGGTCCAGCACTCCTTGGAGGAATGTACATTTGTACAGTGTGGAGCTATAATGCACCACACTAACAATAATGTCTGCTCCCAACGGCTACAGTACAATTAAAGTACATCCGCGCATGGCACAGTACAGTGTAAACCGATGGCAAGTCATCTTTGACAACTACGATACCCAACAAAGAAAAGCACAAAGATGGTCGCCTGGCAGCTGAGTGGACAGCGCTTCAGATTCGTAGTCCAGAGGTTTCGGGTTGGAACCCCGGCGGAGGCAGAGAAATGGGCAAAATGTTTCTTTCACCCCTAATGTCCCTGTTAACAGTAAATAGGTACCTGGGAGTTAGACAGCTACTACGGGCTGCTTCCTGGGGGGGGGGGTAAAAAAATGAGGCCTGGTCGAGGACCGGGCCGCAGGGACGCTAAGCCCCGAAATCAAGATAACCGCTTACCAAAGTCATCTTTTATATTTATCACCCATTCGCGCGAGGGCCAGGAATCCTCAAGCCATTACAACTTAACCCATACAAATGCTATCATTTATGTGAACTAAATATTTTCAATACGAGATTCATTGTTTGAACAAATAACGCTGTTTAAATGTAATGTTGATCGTAAGTTTTAAGTTGGCTGTATTGGTTCGCGTGCAGGTAGTGTCAACCAGGTGTGTTACCAAGGTGTGTCAACGTATACTCTGCTTCCCAGTTGGAGTTGTCACGAAACTTTCTATTATCTAAGCTCGTGTAAGAGCAGCAAAGTATTGTTTAGCAAATTATTCCTGTTCAAAAAACAGGAAACCACCGTTTTACCTGCTTTAATTTCTAGGAACGGCAATTTATAAATACAGCAGCGAGTTGAGAGCCTACTCTTAGTAAAGCGTATCTGCTGACGTTTCTAACTAGAAGCCTCGTCTAACCTCCACATTTGCAACTTCAATATAAATTACATTCAACTTCTGGATACAAAAGATGCAGACCCTCAACAATAGTGACAGTAGGCCAGGATGAAACACGCACGCAAGACCAGAGTGAAACTCGACCGTTACCATCATTTAAGAAAGGTTATCGACCTGTAAGTTAGAACTTCAGCCCCGAGTCACGTGGAAGATATTACCCAAGAGTAACATCATGGTAGAACATTTAGCAAAGTGAGATTGGCACAATGTTAAATGTGTGATGGAAGAAGAATGAGGTGTTTAGTCTTATGCACCTCATAGGCGAGTCCAGGAATACACACCTGGCACCCCTATGAGCCTGCAATATTTCCAAAGCTAAAACAATTATGCAATAGCTAAATAAAACTACCAATAATGTATAATGATTAACTGTAAATACATAGTTACTGAAATGGAACACTAAAATTATAATGTCGGCTAGTTAAAGTGAAGGATAGATGTAATTGTTAAATAATCTCCGTCGAGATCTAATAAGACCTTTTGTGCCTTCTGTCATCCTATTGCGCTACCGCTCACAGGATGAGTATGGGGTGTACAATAAACTAGCTGCAACAACCACCACCATGTCTACGTTACACTGTTGTAGCTCCCATTACAGGTAGCACAACAGTGTGGAATACACCGCCACTTGCAAACGTCCCCCGCATAAACGATTCAAGATAAATCTATAGCCTAGTCATATTTAAATTGTCTATATACAATTCTCCAATATTTTATTTGCCACTGCCAGACTATAAAAATACGCTCCATCCACACTTTGTAATTGCTGTAGCTACACCTAGCAACTAGGTGCTGTAGCCTCGGGGTCTTCGAGTTCTCACTAGAAGCCTACCGCCAGAATGACTCATTTGCGAGATCCGTTAACTTTCTGAAAATAAAGTTGCGCCAACTAGGAGCATCACTAGAGCATGCACTAATAAACAAGTGTAAAAAAAAATGCATGCAACCATTGATAACTTTAGGTTAAAACGTTAAGTGAAAATCTTCTAGTCAAGACGAAAATTGTTTATGAAATCGTCAGTGAGCCGAATCATTGCTTTCCAATATCCCGCGATTAACATGGGGGTCAAAACGGTCGTTACTCCGAGCCAGACAGTTATACTACTTTCCAAACAATTAAACTTTTGTTCTACATGCGACCCATTCAGTACAGATGTTGGCAGCCATCATCCACACACCTTTGGAGACATCAATATTTACCTTCAATACACCTTTACATTTTAATCACTAAATTTGTTCATATTAACCTTTTCTCCAACTAACTTTTCCTCACTAAGGATATCGACTTACATTGAATAGTTTACTTATTTTTTGTTTAAATTTGAACATTCAAATGTTGACGGGTTGAGACGAGGCATCGTCCCGCCTCCCTCCGTAGCCTGAAGCCTCTCCCGGTCTTCATTTCCTCTGGCGAGTCCGCCCTCCAGCGTGGCTTCCCCTACCTCCCCGCCCCTGATCAAGGCCAGGACGCGGTGACGGGGCCTCTCAGCCACACCAGGGGCTTCTCCGCGCGCACCCCCCCCCCAGCACAATTCCCCCGTCTTCTTCCCCCACCACGTCTCTTGTCCACCTTCCGTTTTTAACATCGATAGTATTAGTGATTTAGATTGTCTACCCACTGCATGGGTAGACCATCTAAATCACGCGTGGGTAGGATGGCGTGACAGGGTTTACCTGTAGCTTGCCTGGCTGGCGGGTGTGATGGTGTGGGGGCGCCCCACCTTGACCCTCAAACGTCACACGTGGGTGGCGGCGGCGGACGCCAGCCTCCACCTCACACCCTCCACACTAGATATATTAACAGCAGACAATACAAATTTAACAGCCCCGATCCTATGCCAGTTAAGTCCACTACGGGCTCACCTTAGCCTGTGCTACTTTGGAACTTTGTTCTAAGTAGTCGAATCTAAAACAAAATTAACACCACATTTACGTCCCCGTCTCTCCAACCACAATTATAGCCACACCAATAATTGTGGCAATTTGACATATCTTGTCCTGCTCTTTCGGTGAATATTCTAATGTAACCTGGAGTAGATCCATCGCCATGCCACGTATAGAGCAGACAAGAGGAGCACGTTCGCTTCCTATAATAAACCTGGAAAGTTACAGACGGCTCGCTGTACACAAGAGGGCCAGAGGTATTCTCTTGAGAGAGTTCAGAGTTTTTCCTACTGGAAGCCAGGCCTGGAACAGGAAATTTTGTCTTTGTGATAACTTTACCCAACAGGCTGTTGCTTTAAGCAACGGGTAACCCTGGTTGGTCCGGCACGCATTGCCCGAACATGCAGATAATTTCTTGGACGCGTTCATTTTCCCCTGCATATTTCTCAAGTTTGCTGGGAGACTATTAGAAAGAGCATTTCGACTATTTAGCAAACCTCCATACCAAAAGTATGTTTCCTGCAAGCAGCAATTGCAACGAGTTCGCGAAAATTTAAGGTGTAGAAAAACGCACACAATATTTATGCGACTACGAGAAAATTTTTTAGACAATTCATCTATTCAGAAAACGTGACGCATTCCGACATGTTGACAATAGTGAGAGGGGCGGCGGGCGGTCCTCCCTCCACCCGCTGCTGCACGTACCCCGGACACCTCCACCCACCGCTGCACGTACCCCGGACACCTCCACCCACTGCTGCACGTACCCCGGAAACCTCCACCCACCGCAAGAAATCCTTTCCTTAATTAAGGCCGTTGCTGTTCTCTTCACTCAAGGTTGAACATTTTAGTAAACCGCATACCAAGGTAAATCTTCCTTGAAAATTAGGCCGTTTTCTGTTAAATTTGCGACACGGGAAAAAAAATTGATAACGCCCAAGAATATATTTGACCACTCAAACCACGAAAAAAATACCATATTGCAAACCTACCACTGAAAACTTTCAACTAGTTTCTGAACCCATATTTTTGTGCGCGCGTGCGTGCCTGTAACCCTTTCCACTACCGCCCACGGGATGGGTATGAGGTGCATAATAACAACTAGTGCAGTTTATGATAAGAGGCTATTGCACAGTTCAGTGCAAGAATACATTAAGTAACATTTTATCCTTAATCGCACTACTCCAAGATAACTAACATGCCGTCTCTGAAGCGAGACAAATGCAACAAAATTATTAATGATGGTAAAGTCCATCTCATGTTGGCCTCCGAATGGATGATACAGCTGATGAGTTAGCCAAAGACACTGCCATTAAAGGAGAAATTGAGTATAACCTTGGATTGTCAATAAGCAGTCTGAGAGCAATAGCATCAAGAACTTCAACAAAATCTTGTAGCTCTGAGGCAAAGTGAAATTGACACCAATAATTCCATCCATATCATACTGCGTGAATCATACTATCATGCAAGAGGAGCCACACATCTATGGTTCATCCAATAAAATCAGCAGACTTCTAGATGTTACTGCTGCCGGCTTAGACTCGGTTACAAGTATCTCTGGGAATTCTCATTATCTGCTGATGTAGACCTGACCAAATGTAAACTGTCAACAAAATTATTCCCACACCCTCCGTCACTATGTGAAGGAGTGCGAAAATATACGTAAATCAGAGAATTATGTAATAAATGTTCAAGACATTGTAACTTTCATTCAAAATTATCTGCTACCAAATTTATTTAAATAGCCCCAGTTTGATATAAGCCTGTCAATTATGACACATTGGCTCTCCACATGTCGGCTGCTTAATTTAGAAACTGTACTTGTGGTCGATCTCGAGCCCATTGTTGATGTGACGATGTGCATTGAATTATGTAACTCATGAAGATTTAACTTTCTTAGCTAAATGAATTGAGCCCATTATGTGCCTCTAACCCTTTCCACCACCGGCCGCAGGATGGGTATGGGGGTGCATAATAAATGAAGAAAAAAATGCCCGAGGCCCGCCCAAGACTCCACGCACTTGCCAGTGACCATGACCCGGAAGGCACCGTCAATACCCACTGTATAAAGAACTCCGCCTTATCAAACCACTATCAATAATTTTAGGGGAACCTAAAGTAGAGTTGGACGCACTGATGCAACCCCCCCACCCACCCCTAGGAGAGGGGACCAAACACGTCAAGGTTTGACAATTTACATTATAAAATTGTCGGAATGACTAAGTTCCCACCGCGAGGGTCTACAGTGAGGGAACAAGAGTGACAGTGAGGGCCCCGCACCGTGCCGCGGGGAGGTGAGGCACTGCTGATTAAACAAACAAAGTTAGACCTGTGGCTGCACCAGCCAGGAAGAGTGACTCAGGCGTTCCACTCACCAGCTTTCTGGAGCACTTAAGTTTTGACTCAGCGTTACACCACACACTCAGCCGATACCCTCAGGCCATCCTCAACAGTGGTCGAGCAGGAAGAGGCTGCATCAACTGCGCGACATTGNTTTTGACAAGCGGGGCCCTCCTGTTTCCAGAGGAGGCCCTCATTCACCGTCCAAAAATGTTTTAATGAACCAATGATACTTAAAAAAAACAGTACCAAAGTGAAGTATTGCAAACATCTGCATTTAAAGCTGAAGTTGCTTACCTGGAGAACTTTAGACAAATTTTACTGTCAGAATCGGCAGGTACTGGTTCCCAATGTGCGTAAATACTGCATTAAGATACCAGGAGGCATGGCATAATGTGTAAAAATAGGCAATTTATGAGTAGAGGTGCAATATTGGTATTTAATATGCTATAAACAGAGGTCCCGAGACTTCATCACCCTTGCTCTAAACATAAGGGGCCAACCAGTCAGTGTTTACAAGGAGCTTTATAAACACCTGCAAAGGTGCACTTGACCAACCAGGCTATCTATACATGGACCAGGGTGTAGCGACCTCTAGCCGCCTGGTTGACCAGACCAACCAGGAAGCCTTAGCAAAGACTGGGCTGAGGGGGACATTGATCTTCTGAACAGCTGGAAGCATCTTTTGTAACATCACGGACGTGCTGCTGCTGCTGCCACTACCGCACGCTGCAACCCAGCAGTACAAACATGGCTTCACCTCGACGCTGTGTGGCGGCATGTTATGAGAACGCTTATGTTCGGTATCTCCTGCTTGTCTCTGCCAGTCTCAAGAAATGTTGAATATATTCTCAAATTAGTAAGACTGCCGATGATGCCATTATTTTTATGCCTACCCAATTAAACTGAAAAAGCTCCGTCCCAAATTACGGATTGCCAACCACCACCCAGGTTACCAGGGAAGATTGACTAGGTGCCAGTCCTTAACAGCACGCCTCTGTGTACCCAGCAGTAAATGGGTACCTAGTTGAATACCACCGCAAACGCCTGGCGGGTCCTATTCCAGATAATCTTGAGGCTAAGACTTGCTCCGAGCTATGGGAAGGGAAAGCTCTGCCTGTTGTACTAACCTGGGGGGAGGGGAAGGTAAAGCAAGAGGCCATTTATGAAATAGAGGAATTTAAATACTGTTCTATGTAAATTCTAACAGATGGCAAAACTAGATATGGTATTAGTACATAAAACAGCGGAGATCACGCCACTCCACAGAGGAGCTAATAAAGCAGACAAAAAAAAATTGACCAATAACTATCACAATCTTGTCAAGTGTCATGAAACGCTCACAAGGCACAGAATCAGTGTCAACATAACTAGACAACATGGGGTTGAGAACTGGGTATACCTGCCAACCTCAAATGTTTAGCCACTGACAATGCCTTAGCTGTCATGGAAGATAAGCAACTGTACAAATTTCTTTAACGCTTTCGACAAGTGTGACCATGGTGCTAGTGCGCACAAAAGGTATTACTGGCCAAGTGGGAAGATGGAGCTTTACTTTCCTAAACAGAACTCTAGTAATAGGCACCAAAGTAAACTCGATCATCCAGCGCGAAAAGCTCAGTCCCCAGGTACTGTACTTGCTCCAGTACTTTGTATCCTTCTCAGATGTGGTAATGAGAATCTATAGTACCCATCATGCTGAGCACATGACTAGGGGTTTCATGAGAACATATGTGACGGCAACCCTCCAAACTGGTGTTAATCATGTCTTTCAACAGCCCACAGAAAATAACATCATGTTTAACGAGTGTTACGACCGTGGGAAGGAAGTTAAGTTAACATTAAGAGAATGGTATGGTATTAAGTTCCCAGGCGGCCGGGCCTTGCCTAACTCAGTTGGGGGGGGGGAGGATTTAAACGCTGTTTATAATGATTTAGATTCATGTTACATTTGACCCATTGTCCACATTTATATATTTTAGTCCTCATTGTTATGGCGACAAAGTTCCAGCTACTGTGCTATGTTAAAGAAAGGAAACTACATACAACAGTCGGATCACGCTATTGAAAGAATGCCAAAAGTTTTGGGTGTAATCAGGTGTGAAGACGTTACCTTTAAAGCACACACAGTAGCTGTCCCAAGTCCAACAATAATGACACTTGTAGCACTAGAACCTTTCACACTAAAGGTGCCAGACTAATGATTATGCTTTAAGACACTTGTGCCCTCTAGGGTACCTGGCCTGATGGGGTGCCAGTAGTAGTTCTACTCCCCAAGCCCGGCCTGAGGCTTGACTTAGAGAGTTTGGTCCACCAGGCTGTTGCTTGGAGCGGTCCGCAGGCCCACATACCCACCACAGCCCGGTTGGTCTGGCACTCCTTGAAGATGACTAGTGCAACAGTATTCCACCGTGTCCAGGGTGGAATACGGTTGCACACCAACAGCCTCATCCAAAGCTGGGAAAGTGTTGGCCTATGGACATGCAGCAGTCTTGTACTGCCAGAAGCCACTATAAAACATCGAAGTTATTGGGACTGCTTAATTTTCTCTAGAGCGCCGGCGGGAGATGTATATTTACAGAGATATACACATTAACTATGTAACTTTAGACCACTTTCCCATCAGGAGACGAACCCTAGCCAGCACAGAAGCCTCACAGCAACTGGCATAGCAGGTACGCCTTTAAACCCACTACACCAAACTCAGACCCTTAAAAGAGATGATAATTTCGGGGTATTAACAGGGACTTTATGAAAGAACGTGAGTGACCTCTCACTAGCTCTAGTTGCCCTTGGGAGGTGGTGATCTTTGGGGGGTTCAAATACCCCGAAATTACCATCTCATTTAAGGGTCTGAGTTTGGTGTAGTGGGTTAAAGGCGTACTTGCTATGCCAGTTGCTGTAAGGCTTCTGTGCTGGCTAGGGTTCGAGTCTCCTGATGGGAAAGTTCTAAAGTTGTAAAACTTTACTTGCGGGTTTTAGGCAAGTTAGTGCTTTAACTATGTAAATAACGTAAACTATTCATTTACATTATTAATTAATTCGATACACGATTAATGTACACACAAGACATTCTCGGTAAGTGTAACAGAGCCCCGATGAAAAGCAGAGGTGCAATAACTATGCCAAGGGAATCGTGTCAACATGAAGGCCTCATGACCAACGCTCCCCCACTGTCATAAGGGACATGACTAACCGACCTGTCATGGTGTACCACACAACTTTTATATACACCGCCAAAGTGTACCTGATCAGCCAGGCCCGAGGTCAGGCTATGAGCCGCTGCATCTAGTTGCCTGGTTGACTACGAAGCCTGGTCAAAGATCGGGCCGCCGGGATATTGATCCCTGGAACCAAGAAGAGGTAGACAAGTGGTAGAATTTTAAACACCAGTTAACAAACACCACTCTCCAATCCCACGAGAGGTAACGGGAGGTCAGGTAAGGGCAGCCACACTGTCAGCCGGCCTTTGTTCACCATTATCGCAGCCTAGGCCGCCACCACTTATCTTCAAGACATCACTGCTACCTTTTTGCTCCCTCCTATGTACAGTATTTAATAATCATAAACGACAATTTACTCTCCACCGCTGCCCGCTGGATGGGGGCGGTGTGCAGGACAAACATATCAATTGTGACACTAGCTCTCCACATATGTCAGTTGCTTAATTTAGAAACTGTACTTATGGTCGGTCTCGAACCCATTGTTGATGTGACGACTTATATTGAATTTTGTAACTAGCTCATTAAGATTGTAACTTGCTTAGCTAAATGAATTGTGGGGTTCAGTCCCTGAGCCCATTATGTGCCTCTAACCCTTTCCACTACCGCCCACAAGATGGGTATGGGGAATTAAACTGAAGCTGACGAGGCATGGACCTATCTTTTTTCCAGAAATTTAGACAATTATTTATATCTTATTACAGTACACACGCCGCCATGGATTAGCAGAGTAAACAAAATTTTCGGCCTCTAAATTTTACAGAAAATCTGTATCACAGCTTTAATGAAAAAAATGGAAAACTGAACGTGGCACGTGTATTTACTAATGCTACAGAGACCCGGGAGCGAGGTGCAAGAGTGTCGCCAGTAGCGACCTTCACATTGTCCTCTTAACGCATTCTTCAAAGAAATTACCGTCAGGCTGACAGCAACAGCCTCTCCCTCCCCCAACACGCCACGTTGATACATACCACAAACTGTCTGCGCATCCTTGCCTCAGACTGTACTGAACCTGCCTGCTTCCCCACCAATCACCTGTGAACACCCCATATCCCCCCCCCCCTCGGATGCCAGTCTCCCACCCGGCTACCGCAACAGCTGACTGTAGTCAGGCACCGGAGCCAGATAATGTAAACTGCCAGCACTCCTCCACTGCCCATCCGGTTATACCAAGTTAATGCGGTAACTATATAGCGTTAAGGTAGCATCATGTTCACAAGTTGCTAAAATCAGAGGAGCAGAGAACATTAACTTGGGCGCCGTTTAGTGCACAAGTGAAAACGTGATTATTGTAGTTCCTTGCAAGTGATGCTGTCATTAGGTTCCTTTGTTACACGGGAGAAGTGCCCTAGGCGCGGGAACTGAAGCCTGACCGACCGACCTGTGACGAGATACTTCCTCAGTTCCCAGTAGTCATGCGCGTTCCCGCCATCCAATCATATCTTCGATTTAAACAAGAGCGGGTGACTGAGTGGTGGACCTGGGCAACACGACCACCACCTCAGTCTACAAGATTGTCACAAGTGGGCGTAACTCACCTTCTCTTGCCCAGCCCCACACGGTCCAGCTCCACATGGTGGTAGGTGGCGTAGGTGGCCATGGCTGCGTGTGTCGTGGCTGCTTCCACACCCCTGCTGGCTTGCCACAGGTGTACAGGCCCTCACTGCCACACCTGCAGTCTCTCCACCAGGATTTTCAGGGTCAGTGTTTGTGTAGTGGAAGTTTGTAAGGTTGGTGGTGGTGTGGCCGCGGCGCCAGGCCGGCTGCCAGCACACGGGGATACGTAGCACAAAAGGTCCTCTTCACCTTTACTTCTGTCTAATGTCTTGTGAACTTTTGTTTCACTCTGCTATGACACTGGGAACACCAGACAGTCAGTCGTCACCAATATCACTGACGGGAGAGTACTCCGAGCGGGTCGTGCACGGTTAATACTCGATATACTTCTCAGGTTGTTAAGTTTACAGGTGCATTAGAACAAGGTTGGCAGGAAGCACGTGGTGTCACTCCTCGCTCCTCCTCTCACGGCCTCACCAGCTGGTCTGAACACCAACCTCCCACGCTCGCAGCTTTTATGCTCCACCCCTCCCCCCCCACACCCCCCTACTCAGAACCTACTCTTCCCATCCCCACCTATTTGGGTCCACCTCCACTAGTTTCCCCTAGTGCACCACATTAACCAGACACCAGCACTAGTAACTCGCCTAGTACCTTAGTAACTACAAATAAAACTATATCAAAGTACTTATAATCACCACTTTACATTAATAGTAAGATAAGACAAATTTTACAGCACATTTGCCGGCGGAAAGGTACCACAGAAAGGCAGGGCAAATCACCACCTAGACTGAATCCCCCCCCCCCCCAAGTGAAGCAGCCAGAAATGGACTGAAAACGGGGACAAACGCGTGGGGGCAAAGAATGAAAGAGCAAGCCCTGGGGGTTGATATCACGCCACACCTGTTCCCCTGAAGCTCTCATCAAGAAGATGACATCAGCGGCATATGCCAGGTTGGCTAACGTAAGAACGGCCTTTAGAAAACTTGTGCAAGGAATTTTTCAGAACTTTGTATACCACAAAGTTGGATTGTCAGACCAATCCTGGAGTATGCAAAGGTTTACCACCAGACTAATACTCTGAGGGGTATGAGCTACGAGGAGAGACTACTGGAATTAAACCTACGTCGCTGGAAGAGTTAAAGGTGACATGATCACTACATACAAGATTATCAAGGGAACTAATAGGGTAGATAAAGACACTATTTAACAAGGGATACACGCAGCAGGGGACACAAGGAAATTGAGAACACTGATCTCACCCTGTCATCTATTACAATATATAAAATATATAATATATAAAATATATATATATATATATATATTTTTTATAACCTAGAAGGGATACCACCTCTGGTACAAGTGTAATATATTATAATTTAATTTTTAACTTATCCTTTCATATCAATACAAGGATACAACAAGTGTTGTATCCTATTACCAATGTTCATACATTGTAATTTTAAGATTTAGCGTTTAACAAAAAAGTGTTTCTTTAAGCAGCAGTGAAATAAAGGCGGGCAGCCCAGCACGTGGGTACTGCACCGTGTGGAGGTCAAGAGGGGGGGGAGGGGGGGGTGTAATTGAAGTCTCTGACAAACGTGCTCTAGTATTCACAACTGACACCCCCCCCCCCCCCTCCCCTTATCTTGCCCCTCTAGGAGGAGGAGGAGGATGAGGAAGGAGGAGGAGGAGCAAGTAGTCCACAAGAGAGGAGTGACATACAGGGAAACCCGCACACAGTAGCCACAGCTGCACTATACATTATGCACCACCACTCCCGCCGACCTTTAACGCTCAACACTATTTCCCCAAAAGCATCGATTTTCTTAAAGGTCCGTGTGCACTTAACCCCCCCCCCCCCACTAATATATGACCACACTCAGCAGGGAGTGTGGTGGGAGGTGGTGGCGTAAGTGGGAGTCGAACCCGCCCTGGTGTACTGGCAGGACACCACCAAGATGACATCCCCCCTTTAACACTTCCCGCCCCTTCCTCCCCCCACACAGGAGCCCCATATCCTGCAGGAGCCTCGCCCCCCCCCCCCCCTGCCCTCACTAGCGTGATCATCCGGTCCCGCACCCTGGTCGTAGGACTAGACACGAGGGGGGGGGGGACATGGTGAAGGAAGCGCAGAGCGTCACCGCCGGCCTGCGCAGAGTCCTGCAGTGAACCACAGCAAGCGTGCGAGAGGACTCCCAGCATCAGCTTTAACTATGTTTATGTGGAGGAGGGACCCGAGGCCAGGCCCCCACGGCTTCAGCAAACCTCGCCACTCTACACAAACTCACGTCGGCTTTATCTCTGCTGTTACAACTACTAATGACCCAGAAATAAACTACGCACCACACACACCAGCCTCTCGGCAGGGAAACTAGAGGAGAGACAATTGCCACCGACAATGATTTGACATATGGAGAGTGGCAGACAACTTGGTATATACTGAGTACACTATGATGGGTGTACCATGCATACCCCGCCGAGCAGCGGTACCATGCATACCCCGCCGAGCAGCGGTACCATGCATACCCCGCCGAGCAGCGGTACCATGCATACCCCGCCGAGCAGCGGTACCATGCATACCCGCCGAGCAGCGGTACCATGCATACCCCGCCGAGCAGCGGTACCATGCATACCCCGCCGAGCAGCGGTACCATGCATACCCCGCCGAGCAGCGGTACCATGCATACCCCGCCGAGCAGCGGTACCATGCATACCCCGCCGAGCAGCGGTACCATGCATACCCCGCCGAGCAGCGGTACCATGCATACCCCGCCGAGCAGCGGTACCATGCATACCCCGCCGAGCAGCGGTACCATGCATACCCCGCCGAGCAGCGGTACCATGCATACCCCGCCGAGCAGCGGTACCATGCATACCCCGCCGAGCAGCGGTACCATGCATACCCGCCGAGCAGCGGTACCATGCATACCCCGCCGAGCAGCGGTACCATGCATACCCCGCCGAGCAGCGGTACCATGCATACCCCGCCGAGCAGCGGTACCATGCATACCCCGCCGAGCAGCGGTACCATGCATACCCCGCCGAGCAGCGGTACCATGCATACCCCGCCGAGCAGCGGTACCATGCATACCCCGCCGAGCAGCGGTACCATCCTAGCCACAAGTCTAACGCTAGTCGGCCAGGTTCGAGCCCTGGGCAGTGATCCTTAACAGTTAGCAGCTGCTCAGCCAGCAGGCACCTAGCCCCCTGCTAGTACCTGGACGGGGTTCTGGTAGTTCTTTGATTCCCCTTCTTGCAGAAAAGTCCAGTTTTTTTCTTGAAAATTTCCACTATTATGCAGTTCCTTCCACGCCGTTCGCTCCAGTATATTACCTGTGTAATTTGGGGCCTGCCTTCCAGCTTTACCAAGAATATATTATTTGAAGACATTTCAGAGCCTTGAAACAAGAGCCTGGCCTCAGGCCGGGGAGTAGAACTCCCTAAACCCCCTCCCCAGGTATGCTCTAGTTAATTCCCAATAATTTAGGTGCTTTATCGTGTGTATGCGTGCCGTACATGTTCTCTGTATTCCCTCCATTTGAGCGCACTCTCCTGCTCTGAAGGGGAAACTATCTAGCAGTATTCAAGCGGCACGACCCGACCAGTGATTGACAGTATTGACCCATGTCCCCCGTGACAATATAGAGGGGCTGGTCCCAAACCTGCACACAGAAATAACACCACATGAGACCAGGAGGCATGGCAGAATGTGCAGAATACCCCCGTTGAAAAGCAGAGGTGCAACAGGTACTCTGAGAGAGAACTATCACTCATAGGGCCCGAGACTGTTCAACACGCTTCCACTACACATAAGGGACATAACTGGCCGACCCCTCACAGTGTTCAAGAGAGAACTGGATAAGCACCTCCAAAGGATACCTGATCAACCAGGCTGTGACTCTGATGCAGCTGCTCTCAGTCTGATGTATAACAGCCTGGTTAACCAGTCCAGCAACCAGGAGGCCTGGTCGAGGACCGGGCCGCGGGACGCTAAGCCCCGAAACCATCTCAAGGTAACCTCAAGGTAAGATGGCGGTCCCCGTGGCGCCGAGGCAAATACTAGCCCGGCGCTTTGCGAGAGCTTTGGCCTGGGTTCCTATCCTGGCCGGGGAGGATGGACATTGAGGACCTGCCCGAAACTCTGTGCGTACTGGTGCTGTAAAGAATGTAAGAACTCGGTATATAAAAAATTTAAACTGATGGGATCCCTAGAGTTGAAGGTTCACGTAAGCATAATTACGTGATTATAATTAATAGTAATTACGTACGCACACGTACATAATCATTATCTGGCTGACGCAATATTTGCCTTTTTCACGCTCCCTAAACGTTAGACATTACTCCAGGACCCTTTACATGTCGCTCTCCCTACTATGGGCAGGTTTAAATGTCGTGAACCCTGTATTTTGATCAACGCTTCATTTTTACCATAGATAACTACCTGGAATAATTCCAAATATTTTCTGCTGCCCAATCTAAAAGTTTATTAATATCAATCTAGTTTTTCAACGTCTTCTACAAAAGTAATTTTCATGCTGCTTTGTGTCGTCTGCAAAAGATACGAAGTTTACTTTCAACTTTGACCATATCTAATATGATAAGGTCACACCAGTCATGTGCCCCGAGGTACAGAGCCTTTGATTCAACTTTATCATGTGGGACGTTAGTGCTATTGGTCTAATTCTTGCCCAGGGCTTTGCTTCCTCCCTGCCTGTGTTATCTACAGCTGCTGATTTAAGAGCTTCTGGTACCTCCGTGACCAAGCTTGCTCTCCACACTACACACACTGTGCTACACGGCCGGGCTATTTGAGGTAAAGTGAAACAAGGGAAATCCTAATCCAGTTACCCCCCCCCAATCACCTTTCAAATCACTAGTGGTGTCCTGCCTTTAATACTGCTCTGTACTATCTCCCCCCCCCCCCTTTTTTTTAGAGCAGCAGGTTGCCGAAATGGAGGCAATAGATAATATACGACCCGCATAGACGCGATAAAGCACCTTATGGGATCGTCTTAAAGCTCTCCAAATGAGTTCAAGAAAGGAAACGATAGGCATACCTGAAGAGGGTCTCTAGTCTTTCCTACTACCAGAGCGAGGCCTGAGGCCAGATTCTACTTGTGATAACTTGCTCCAACAGGCTGTTCACTGGAGCGGCTCGCAGACCCACATAGCCTGGTTGGTCCGGCATCCCCCCCCGGCCACTGGGGGAGGGTGCAGGGGAGCCCCGCCCCGCGGGTGTCTATGTGGGAGGGTCCGGGAAGGAAACCTCTGAAGTGGGGCACTGATCATGTGAGGCAACACCCGCCAGGGGGACACCACCCACCAGGGGGACACCACCCACCAGGGGGACACCCCCCACCAGGGGGACACCCGCCAGAGGGACACCACCCACCAGGGGGACACCACCCACCAGGGACACACCACCCACCAGGGACACACCACCCACCAGGGACACACCACCCACCAGGGACACACCACCCACCAGGGACACACCACCCACCAGGGGGACGCCCCCCACCAGGGACCCACCCGCCAGGGGGACACACCACCCACCAGGGACACACCACCCCCACCAGGGACACACCACCCCCACCAGGGACACACCACCCCCACCAGGGACACACCACCCCCACCAGGGACACACCACCCCCACCAGGGACACACCACCCCCACCAGGGACACACCACCCCCACCAGGGACACACCACCACCCACCAGGGACACACCACCCCACCAGGGACACACCACCCCCACCAGGGACACACCACCCCCACCAGGGACACACACCCCCACCAGGGACACACCACCCCACCAGGGACACACCACCCCACCAGGGACACACCACCCCCACCAGGGACACACCACCCCCACCAGGGACACACCACCCCCACCAGGGACACACCACCCCCACCAGGGACACACCACCCCCACCAGGGACACACTGTTGCAACATCTTCACTTCACAAATATTGCAAGCCAAAAAGTATGGGGGTGAAGAGAGATCAGAGGAGCCAACGAGGGGGGGGGGTGTCAGGAAGCGTACCTAAAGCATCATTCGGGGAAACTTAAGGAACACTTATCTTACCTTTATACACAATGGGTTCATTTTTTTTTACATGAAGGTTAAATTGCAAATAACGTTCACGAGTCAACCCAAAGATCCTGTGAAGGACGTTTAACTTGTCGGTGATGACTGTGGACTGTGATGACACGGTGCAAGAGCCACCAGCCTGGTTGATCAGGTAGTTCACCAAGGGATCGGTAGCCAAGATCACCGTGGAAGGATCCTGCACATCCCACACCAACACTACCGACCAACCGCAACCTGACACGTTTTACCCAATTTACTTGAGAAGGAAGTTTCCAAATTGGGCGCCGCCCCCCCCCCAAACTTAGGGAGAACACGACCCCCCCAGACTAGGGAAGGGGGGGGGGTCGTACACACACCTGGAGGAACCACGCCCCCCCCCCCCGTGACCAAGCCATTATTGCCTCCACACACTACCAGAAAGATTTAAAACCACCAGCTTCATACCGAGCTTTTTAACGAGTCATTGTTCCATTCTCTCCCTCCCAACTCTACACGAAACAACGGAAATTTAAACTTTAAACTAAAAATTTTACTAGATATTTGGACAAATTGTTTCGAAAGCCCAATTCTTATCTTGAAAGGTTCCTACAAACTACCAATTTGCCACCTCACCGGCCACCACTCCTGCTGATAATGATCCTGATTAACATCCGCCGTAACTATTCTCACTCCTCGTGTTGAGGTGTTCAAGAAGACTGGAAAAAAACAATTCAATTCACGTTAAAGTAACTCCTTGCACATTATTGGTTTTAACATGCAATTTTTGTATCTACGAATAAACCACTAATATGGTCTAATGTTTATGCAAATTCAATTATATATTATATAAAGAAAGATTTGGAAGTACTCACGTCTAAGATCTTACTTTTAATGACCACAAAGTTGTCACAACGCTAAGACAATCAGATTGAGATAATCAAAGCTGCCTCACCATTGATGGCAAGAAGTCATCTAGGGAGGAATATTGTTGCACACCAACACGCGGGATGCAGGGATGCAACAGGTACTCTGAAATATTAATACGGAAAAGCAGTGTTGCAAGGGCTGTGCCTTGAGGTACACAGTTTGACATCAAGAGAAAATTGAATAGTTTTCTCTAAGAAGTGCCGGACCAACCGGGCTGTGGTGGGTATGTGGGCCTGCGGGCCGCCCCAAACAGCCTGGTGGACCAAGCTCTCAAGTCAAGCCTGGCCTCGGGCCGGGCTCGGAGTAAAACTCCCAGAACCCCATCAAGCAGGTAGCTGGATAATGTTATGAACATCTAAGGCCAAGACTAAACCATTTTCTCAAGTATAAGATGCACGACTAGTTACCTCTGTTGAAGTTTAAGAACGAACTTCCATAAACATCTTCAAGGTCACTATCAACTGGCCAACCAGTCCAGTCTCAAGTCCAGACTACGTGCAGCGGCGCCCAACAGCCTGGCTGACCAAGCCTGCCTGACTGCCACACTACATGCCTATACCCCACACGAAGAAACTTTTGAGCCTTAAAATTAACTGAGCCCGTAGTGGACTTGCCTGGCACAGGAGCGGTGGCTGTAACTTCGTGAGTTATTTCATAAAATCAACCACCACCTCGACCAATGTCTTCGGTGAGGACATCCCCCCGCCGCCATCAAGGAAA
>WNGS01009202.1:2302675-2328969 GCA_020271785.1 Procambarus virginalis
TAACGTAGGACTCTGGATACTCAGTTTCTGTCAAACAGGACTCAGCGAGTAACGGTCAACTATAAAGACTCTAGTCCAAGTGCGTCATAAAAGATCTGTACCTCAAGGTACATTTCTTGCACCGCTGCTTTTCTTATTCTCATATCAGAAATAGACAAAAATACAAGTCACAGCTATGTATCATCCTTGCAGACGACACAAAAATCAGTAAGAAAATTACCTCGGATGAAGACATTGAAAAAACTTCAAGCTGATGTTAATAAATTTTTCGACTGGACAGCAGAAAATAATACGACCTTGTTTACAAAGTACATAATTCCAGGTAGCAGGCTACGGTAAAAATGGCGGACCTTACAGATACTACGGTACATAAACATCCTCCACCCCCCATCAATTGTGCCCATAGTAGGATCCCAGCACAAATCATGTAAAGGATTTGTGGATAATGATGTCTGAAGACCTAACGTTTAGGGCTAGCTATAACCACGCCATTAAATTGTGACAGCCAGACAACTGGATAGGATGGATTACGAGAACTTTCCAATACAGGGAATCCTTCATCACAATGTTGACTCTCAGTCATGTCGCACTAGTCCCGCTTTGAGTCATGTCATGTACTCACTTCCCCCTTTAGAGCCAGGAGAGATTGCTGACCGTAATAGAGGAACTTCACAGGACAACGATAGGATACGCATAGATCTGCGGAATAAAGCACGTAATGTGATTGGTGTGCTCGGAGGGTAAAAAGGGTTCAGTCTGCCTTGGCAAACTGCCACCTAGGAAAGGAGAGGGAAGGGGAGGGTGGAAAGAGAAAAAGGTAACAAGAATGGGGAAATGGTCACTGCCATGGAGGTCATGAAGAACCCGCCACGAGAAATCCAAGTAAAGAGACGAGGAGCAGAGAGAAAGATCAAGACAGGAAAGGGTGCGAGTACTAGATTCCAAATGAGTGGGCTCACCAGAATTCAGAAGAGACAGGGAAGAAGAGAAGACGAACAATTCAAGAAGTCTACCCTGTGTGTTTGTCAGAACATCACCCCAGAGGGTATGCCGACAATTGAAATTGCCCAGCAGGAGCACAGGCTCCGGCAAGGAGTTCAGGTGGTGTTCGTTCGGGAAGAGAAAGTGGGACATTTAGGGAGAGAAATGGATCAAACCGTATACTATTTACTCAAAGACACGTGCAGCAGAACATTGGAGAGGCGATGGAAAAAGTAGGGGGACGAAGGGAATATCAGAACGAATGAAGAGAGCAGTAGAGGTATGGGCCCCAGCAAAAGCGAGGAGGGGGGCGGGGGACGAAAAATGCCACCATCTTCATATTTATGAATGATCTCTGTTTTTGCTCTATGTCATCCTTACATGGGTTTTCATATGGTGAACCTTACCACTGACTCTTTGGACCCATGGCGGATATATAATAATAACTTTTATGTCAAAAAGCAAAAAATCACCACAAAATGGAATTTCTTATAGGCGTGATCGTCACTAAGCGGGCAGCGTAGTAAACCAAGGAAGGTCGGCCTGCGTGACTGGGAACCACGCGCTCTGTCGACCCGTACACCCGTATGTCGAGTCGCATTTTCGATCAAATTTACATTGTAACTAAATTATCGTAAGTTGGGGCAATCTTAAGTCGAGTGGGCCACTGTACGGACAACAAACTAGTGTCTCAACAGGAGAAGAATGAGATGCGAACAACATGATCGCAAGGAGAGTGATGAACAACAGCCAGTACACAGGCAACGCAGAGAGCTAAGAGACGAGGAAGAAGGATAGGAAGGGGATCAGAGGGAGATGAGAGAAAAGACACTGGAGACATGACAGACTGGGGTAGAAAGAAGGAAACCCCAGACAGAACCAGAAGGGTGACCTTCGGGACAGAACATAAAAGAACATGGGAGGGGTGGGCATGTCCGAGGTCTAAGGCCTGGAAACGTTGCGAAACCGAGGAAAGTGGAAAGGACGAGGAGGAGGAAGAGAGCAACCGCAAGCATAAGACACACCAGCGAAAGGGGGGAAGACTGCGAACTTGGCACCTCACCTCAGGAAAAAGAAACATTCCTGGTGCTTCCAGGCAAGGACGGCTGCCTCGAGTTTGTAATGTATATATACACACGGGAGTAGGTAGGGTAGGCCTATCTTAAGGTTATCTTGAGATGATTTTGGGGCTTAGAGTCAACGTGGCCCGGTCCTCGACCAGGCCTCCTTTTTGTTACACACCTCCAGGAAGCAGCAAAGAGCAGCTGTCTAACTCCCAGGTACATACTGTATTTACTGCTAGGTAACAGGAGTATCAGGGTGACAAACTCTGCCCATTTATTTCCTCCTTGACTGGGGATCGAACCCGGAACTTCAGGACTACGAATCCGAAGAGCTGTCCACTCGGCTGTTAGACGCCCTGTCTGACCTCAACGCAACTGAGGTAACGAGCCTAGGGAGAAGTGCATTCTGACTTAGTGACTTGCATCCCATACATGGGGCAGAGAGAGAGACGGTACTGGAACATGAGGGACGTCCAGCACTTATTACAAAGCCGAGGAGAGGGAATGTACTCCTGAACGGAGCATCTGGCACCAGAAAGAATAACAGAAGGCAGAAGTGTCCGACCTTCAAAAGTAATCTTCACAACCCAAAGGGGCAGACAGCGACAAGGGGGTTGAGTGAACGTTTCCACCTGGAGAACAGAATGGCCATGGGCCTTGAGGATATGCTTAATATCCTCAAGGCAGTCTTTTAGGTCCCGAACACCAATTGCAACATGATGCGGGAGGAGAACAGTGCCAACACAGGCATTTAACAGTGTTTTTGGAGACCCGAACAGGAGTCGCCACAATGTAGGACAATGCAGCTAAGCGGGTAGCTGTATCCTGAGAAGGAGCAGCGAAGACACGTATACCGAAACAGGTGGGGTTAAAAATAACAGAGGCATCTACTGAATCAACAAGGTGTTTATGGAGGAAGAAATCTTCAGGTGGTGTAGAATCCAACTGGAGGAGATCAAAGTACTGTATTTAGCCCATGAAACAGGACCAAACCAAACAAGTCATACGTATTAGTATGGGGAAGGGATCGTGCGAGTGCGGCGGGGATGGTTAAGAACCCCAGAGGGGATAAAAAGCGCAGTAGTTACAATGAGAGTGAGCTGGGCCAGGGGATGAGGTGGTCACTGCTGGGGGCTTGTGGCTCGACCCAACCACAGAGGAGGGAGGGGAGCCGAGGGGAGTAGTCAGGAGGGTCAAAGGAGGAGCTAGGTCTAGGCCCAATGTAACGGGGGCTACAGAGCCCAGTCTTCCAACACAGTCCAACTCGTGGGCTTGGTCGCCCATCCCACGAGCCTGAGAAGTCATAAGAGGAACAGTATTCAGCGACATGAGAGAATACTTTCATTCACGAATGTGCCCCTGTACCCATCACCGAGCCACAATTAGAGGATAGGACACCAACAAGAGACTTGTTGCCGGTCTTGCCAGGGCCCCCCCAGGGGTGTGTCATGATTATACTCCCAACCCACACCACCTTAAGAACCATCTGTGCATCAAGCTTGGGTCAGTGACGAAAGAAGGATTGACAATAAAAGCATCCCCTCACACACGACATTGGGTACCACAGTTCTACAGGTGAGAGTATGCCTCCCCAAACACTCTGGTGTCAAAACAAATCCGAAAGAACAATCTAGACTGGCAAAAGGTCATGGGGAAAAATGACAATTAGAAAGAAGAGGGGGGAAGAAAAATGAAACATGGAAAAGGAAGATATCTGGCAAAATTGGTGAAGACAGCAGCAGGAGCATAAGGCCTCAAAAGGACAAAGGACTAACCCATGAAGCATCACACTTCGGCAGCCGCCCATGAAGCCCCCTCACGACGACAATGGGCCAGAAAGGGAGGGGGTCTTGGTCTTTAAGCAATACACTGCATGTTACGGATATCTTTCATATATAATAAAGTTCTTTCAGCACATACTACAGAATTAAAGTTTCAAATCTACTTGCACAACTAAATTCGTTTGTATTACTGGGTAATTTTGTTCTTGATGCTTTAGGAATATTTTGGTATTCCTTATTTTGAACCCTAAAACTTTCTCAGCAAGAGCACAAGTAATCTTTCTGTAAGTGTACTAATGACTACTGTACTTGAGGGGTACCAATCCATATTTAGTCTTCAAAAGGTTTACAGATTTAGATTTTATATTCAGCCTTTAGAACATTAGAATGTTCACTAGCTTAAAAAATATATATTTAACTTTAGGTCCATTTTTATTTCTCTGTAAACAAATATTAGTCATTCGTTTGGCATTATTGGAAAACCAACAATAATTGATATAATTACCCAAATATTAGTTATGTAATAAAATCTAATATTGTAATTAAAGAAATGTTCCAAATCTTTTTTCAGCATTTTTAACTGTTAATGTTGTAAAGCCTCTGTGCACCAGTGGAACCTCGAATGACAAGCGACTCCAGTTACAAGCATTTCAAGTAACGAGCGAGCCACTCGCAGAAAATGTCTCGATTGACGAGCTTTCGCGCTATTAACGAGCAAACTAGTACCCCAGTACAGTATAGCATGTATTATACCATACTATGAATTTTCCTGCCAAATATACAGTATCAAATTCTCAACAATAATCATTTTAATTGAATAACTTTGAATTACTTTCCAATTGCTCATTTTATTAATCCTATGTTTTCATAAAATTACAACTAATTGCAGCATTTGGGCAGTCGACAGCAACTAAAAATGATGAAGTTTCCAAGCTGTTCTATTTCTTTCAAATAACCCGTCTTTCTTTCAAATTTACCAGTCTCCGTGGTGTAGTGGCAAGACACTCGCCTGGCATTCCGCAAGCGCTTTGTTATGGGTTCGTATCCTGGCCGGAGAGGACTTACTGGGCACAAATCCTTAACTGTAGCCTCTGTTTAACTTAACAGTAAAATGGGTACTTGGTTGTAAAAACTATTCTTTGTGGGGGTCATATTCCAGGGACCATTGGATTAAGGACTTGCCCAAAATGCTACGCATACTAGTGGCTGTACAAGAATTTAAGAACTCTTGTATATCAAAAAATTAAATAAAACTCAAAATGCAGCAATAACTAGGCTTTATGGCATTAAGAAACGATTTACAAATATAGATCGGAAAAACCATGACTGTACCCTTAGTTACATGGAAAAGTGTCCCACATTGCGAGAACAAGGCACAGCTAGCCTGTACCTACAATTTTGGAATCAACTGTACCTACCCACCAGGCTCATTCTTACCTTCCTAGAAATCTACATTAAAACTCCCAGCTTTTGTGAGTAGTTCTAGGATGCACAAAGTTTAATTATAATAAAGTTAATTAGCCTCAAGATACAGGAGCACTACCAGTCATGTTGGTTACAATATACTCAAAGTAGATGATTAGATTTATTAAAATTAATACAAACAAGTCCTGCTACAGCCAAATGGAGCCAGTTCTATAAAGGAGCATTCCCAAGTGGTCAAGATCAATTGTGAGATACTACAATTATATTATGACCCTTCCAGCAATAACAAAATTATCACAGTTGATGGAATATTTATGAAAACAAAGAAGGGTGCAAAAAAAAAAAAAAAATGACCAGCTTTTAACAAAGGTGCATTTATGTTATCGATTAAAATTTATCTACTACACAAATAGTGATTTCTTTTAAACGGATGGAACATTAGGCACATTTTTTTATCAAATTAATGGGTTACCCTCAATTTCTAGAGAGCTTATTCTTAAAAGTACATGGAATGGTTTTAAATTAATGAATGGCCCTACAAAAAGTATTCAAACCTTGGTTGAACTTCATTAGAAAGCAAGATGATTGAGCAACAGTGTGTAGCTAATGTTGAACCTGTCATTCATGTAGCAAATGAAAGCTAGATATGGCATGCCACACCATTGCATGGCAAAATAATGCAGCTCACTAAACCATTACCTTAAATAATGCAGGAGAGTAATTGGGAAGGCCTTGCTATGTTGGGTAACAGACTGACAATGCACTATTTATGCATTCCAGCAGAAGTAGAATCCAACTAAGACTAAATTACTGTATGTGCTGTTACAATCAAGTTACACATTACTGTATATCAAAATAACTCGTCTCTAATATTGAATGCTAAACTTTCTGCAATGCAACAAAATCTAGCATATTTAAAAGCAAATTCCTCAGTTACATGTCAGCCTTCATATTTAAACATTGTAATATTATCTATCAATAACAGCTAAACATCACACATTGTTAGGCTATATTTCCTATTAGCATGTAAGATCAAAAGGGTTTTGTTTTCCAAAATAATGCCTGCTTATTAAGTCTTATTTGAGTTAGTGGGTTGGCAGTCATGTCTACCACAGTTGAGTGGAGAAGCCACCTGGAGGAACACGTTGCCTCTGCTTCTGTTGTGGCTGAGGCTGCTCTTGAGTCTTCGTCTCGACGCTCTCACGCACTGCAGGAGTAACTGCTGCAAAATGCCCACATGTTAAAAATAATTTATCAATTTCATTACAACTGGATCTACTGTAATTAAGAGCTTCTCACTTCATATATAATTTCAATAGGTTATACTGTATTGCTACTGTCAGCAAATTACTTTATAGAATACCATAATCAAATTAGAGCATTACAGTATCTGCACAAAATTAATCTTCAAACATGCATTTTCCTATTTACACATTACTGCCAATAAGTACCAAAAGATTCGAGTAAGCAGTAATAGGCCTATAAACTAATGAACCAAGGCAAATCTATTTCCCATCATTTACAGAGTATGCAATCTGTTTTACCAACTACATTTCTAGGACTGTATATGTAGCAATATACCAATAAGATGCAAAAATTACACTAATTTGTCATATCCCTTAATATGCTACAATAATGCATGATGCTGCTGCCACCACCACCCATAATGCACGTACAGTACCATTAAGCTCTAAGCATCAGGTTAGAATAAAGTTTGTTAGTAAGCTGTACCGAACTATAGGTCTGAAAACTTGGGTTCATGGAATGCCTAAAATGGCACCAACTGAACTAGATATTTAAATTCTTGGTCCTCTTGATTAAAAAGATTAGGCAGCAATGGAAATAAATTTATTAGCAAATTAAATTTCATTCACTGACGCTATGATGCAGCTTTTCAAATTTATATAATTCCAGAACAAATTTAAAAGCCACCACCAATTAAAAAGAACTAGTGGATCATGCACATTAGGTAAAGCTATCATTCTATCTTTTCTGCTTACAGAACTGATAATGCTGCACAGACATACTGTACATCCAAAAGTTAATTTTCCATGGCGGCTCTTACTGGAAATATTGCAACCTGGACATGTGGGATGCTGAACCCATGCCAACAGACCTGTATCTTTGGTTACCTTTCCTCTTGTTAGGAGCACAGCGGGGAGCGTGGATGTCCCAGCACAGGACACCCACCCCAGTAACTGGATCCCGACGCGTCCACGTCCGACAAAACACTGATGGCATGCATTGTAGAGCAAGGGAGGCCAATCTCGTTATAAGCTACTAATGGATTAGTTGTTAGGGCACATTTTGGGAGAGTGCAAGAAATATTACAAGCCAATTCTTCTTTTTCTATATCCTTTTGCCTAAAAAAAGTGCAAAGGTTATGCAACTGCTCCATGTAAATTCAGTGTGCAATGCTATTTCACCCAAGCAGCTGATCAAGCTCCATTTAGCACCATTAATTGAATTGCATAGTTAAGTACTGACAATGAAACACCAAGCCAAGAGTGGACTATTTAACAAGGCTTTTGCCTCCAAGAATAACATGTGTACAATGCCAACTGCTTATAATGAGAGAGGAGACTTGAGGAGATGCTGCCAAATCATGTAAATTTATACAACTGGCATTTTTACCAAGTGGCATTGAAATACTAAATTTGTATTCAGTTTTATGGTTTAACATTTCACAGCTTAGAAATACATATGAATTTAATCTTCCTGGCCTTACCACTTTTTCCCCCTTTCATACTAAGCTTGTCTTCTTAATGTTACTTTATAAAGCCTTTTCAGAATGTTTACCGTAAATAGTCTTCTCCACGTGGCATTTCTCCAAATGTATAAAGACAGGTTAAACTACCTTTATACAATGGAAGTAAAATACAACTATTACATATTAAATACATTTTGATCATAAGAATGGTGATCTTAATAATAATAATCATGCAGGTGGCCACAAAATCTCTTGATATTGTAGGACAGTGTACACCATTTTTAAGCATTATCAGGCCATTTGCATATTAAATAGTTGAAGCAAAGTATTTAATTCATGCAAAGCTACCAAGAACTAATGGTCTTCATAAATGCATTTTTAGGGAGCTTTGCATGTGCCAAACCACAATTTTAAGCCCAAGTCAGTGTGCAAGATTAGCATCTTCGTATAATAGTCTTCAACAACATTGAGAAATGTCGCAGTTAGTCCTGGATGGTTTGGTCTACTTTATATTGCTGAAGTCATGACAATTATAAAAAGTTCCCAATTATGACAATGAAACCAGTAATACTTTCCTGAAGTTGGTAGTTACACAGTTTGTCCAGATACCAATCAAGCCATTCATAATTTACCCAAACAAGGCAAAAGGATTAGCAAGAAAAATTGGCTTCCATAAAATTTCCCAAAATTCTTACCCTGTGCTTCTAGAATTAGTAAAGCCATAAATAAAGATTTCACAGAGATAGAAACTTCTAGATTAGTGCAAGTGAATTGCAGGTTTTTATTAGTCTAATCCCAGTTCGTAAAGGGTCAGTGGAAGAAAATTAAGCTACCAGATTTCACGATTTAGAGATCCATCCCTCTCAAAAGTGAAATGGAAACAACCATATCCTAAAGTGTATTCAATTTCAAATTATTTAACTTTAGCAGTATTATTTGCTGCATTTTATACATTTACACTGCCAAAGTTTGTCCAATTCAAGCTACCAGCAGGAGCTAACACCCATATATGAAATTCAAATGAAAATTATTATACAAGTTTACCTCTAGACAAGATGAGCAAGCTGGTAAGCATTAGATGAGCAATTCAAGTCTTAAATTTGAGTGACAGCTGGTGCAAGACTAGAGTTGTGCAAGTAATGTGCAGAAGCTTGAAAAAAACCCTACCCTATATTTGTTGCAATGATTATGGTACAACAATTCAACACCTTTACGTTACAATTTGTAAACCCTTAGGCATTATCTACAAAATACTTATATGTTTTCTGAAGATAATTATCCATTTTATAATTCTTTGTATACTTTTACATTAATTTGTGACATGAATAAAGTATATGGACAAAAAAACGTTCTACTGATCAACAGAAAGTACTGTACATATGTTAACAATTAATGTATATTAGAGAACTATTAATTTTAAGTTAGCAAAAATCTGTTGGCAATTTAAGTTTATTGGTTACCAAGTGCTAATAAAATCACTGCATATTGTCGAGTCAACTTACCCATTCGACAGTTTCATTATATTGTATTGTAAAGCCAATACAAAATACCATGAAAACTCTCACATAAGAACTAGACTTAAAGTGCCAGCTATAAACAACATCTGACTGCTTTGTGCAAGAAACTTCTGAAGGTGAAACACAGTTTTGAGCATGGAGAGCTAGGCTTATGGTTATCTTCATATTCACCCCCATATAAAATTAAAGAATGAATAGGCAATTGATCTGGCTGATAAGACCATTATGCCTGATTATGGCTCTTTGCGAGAGATGAAGCATGGTTAAATTGCCTGTAAATGAGATTACTAATTATGAATACTGTACTTTGAGTTAAAGTATTATGTAACCATTTGGAAATGCAGATTTGTGATGTGGAGAGACTTGCCACAAATCAGGACCATCTTACAAATACACTTAACACTAAATTCTGCCACTAGTACCAATCAATCCTAGAAACTGTGCCTTTCATCAGTGTGTATAATACATACATCAAGAGAAGAGCAAGGAGGAAGGGCAGGGGAGGGCAAAAGGGTGATGAAGTTACAATTAATATTAAAAAGTTTAGCCTACTTAAACATTCAAAATACCACTAATCTGTTCATATTACTAAAATATATATCAAGGACAAACTAGCAGTTATTCCCTGCAGCACCATCCTAGCACTTCCCAAGACCAGGTATACAGCAACAGATTTCATAGCATTTACAAGTAACATTTTTGAAAATTACTTTCATCCAGTCTTGTCCCCTCACCATAAGTGTTGTCCTCTTCACTTTGGTAAAGTAAAGATCTCCTTACTAACCTTGTTGTTACCTTGTGATGGTTCCAAGGATTAACATCCCTGCTGTCCAGTTTCTGACCAGACCTACTGGTTGGTGGTCTGGTCAACCAGACTGTTAGATGCTGCTGTTTGCAGCCTAGTTGATAAGGTATCTTTTGGAAGGGTTCATCAAGTTCTTTTGGAAACTGAGGTCAACCAGTTATGCCTCGTGTGTAGAGGCAGTGTTGAAGTCTTGGCCCCTTAATGGCGATAGAATTTTCTCAACATGCCCATCGCACCGCTGCTTTTCAATGGAGCTATTTTGAACATCCTGCCATGCCTTCTGGTCTCTTGTGACGTTATTTCCATGTGCAGATTTGGAACCAGTCCCTCTAATATTTTACAGGTGAAGATTATTAGGCATCTGGTTGATACCTGGTTGATGGGGTTCTGGGAGTTCTTCTACTCCCCAAGCCCGGCCCGAGGCCAGGCTCGACTTTTGAGAGTTTGATCCACCAGGCTGTTGCTTGGAGCGGCCCGCAGAGCCACATACCCACCACAGCCCGGCTGATCCGGGACTTCTCTTAGGAAACAGTCCAGTTTTCTCTTGAAGATGTCCACGGTTGTTCCGGCAACCGTGGAACAACCATCTCTCCTGCCAGCACTTTAGCTTTAGTTGGTTGCAACAATTGATGATTACTCCCAGATCCTTTACATTGCTTTTTCTTTCAGTAATGTAATTTGCATTTTATATCTAGTTTCCTTTTAATATTGTTTCTTTCCATAGCACAGTTAGAACTTATCCTCATTAAACGTGACAATTTGTGGCCCATTGAAAGGCATCAAAGTGTAAGTTTGCCGTGTCCTATTCTGTCTACTGTTCATGAAAATCCTAATGTCATCTGTAAAGGATGATACAGTTCTTTAAGACACCAATGATATTTAAGATTGGAACAATGTTGCACTAATGGTGCCATTCAGAGCTGGAGAACATGCCGAGAACTCACTGCCCGACCCAAAAACAAAACATTTAAATTATTGAGACTACTTAAAATTTCTCAATCTATTCTCTTTAGTGCAGGCATGAGAAATGATTTACACTTTCAAAAATATTAGAGGGACTGGCTCTAAATCTGCATGCGCACACCACCATGAGACCCAGAGGCACAACAGTAGTGCAAAAATAGCCCCATTGAAGAGCAGAGTTGCAAAAGGTACGCCAAGAGAATTTACACCAGCATAAAAGTCCCAGGACTTTTCAACACTTGCACATAATGGGCATAACTTACCAACCTCTCACTGTTCAAGAGTGCTTTATAAATCTCTACCTAGGATATCTGATCAACTGGGATGCAATTCATACATCAGGGTTTGAGGAGCTGCATATTCTGGTTCCTGGAGCTTGGTTCACTCGACAACCAATTAGGAGGCATGGTCAGAGGCCGGGTCATTGACACATTCCTGGAGCCAACCAGTAGAGTGTTTGGTAATCTGAATTCCAGTAACCTTAAATCTTTGGGTAATCTAAATAAATTTGAATTAGTTTTTGACTACCGTACTCGATACTAACAATTCGGATTAGAGATTCCTGGCGAAGAAAACCTTGACCAAATTGAATTTTTGAACTCTCCAGATAAATTATCTATTCTAGTTAGGGTAGGCCCCATATAATTTGGATTATTGAGCAGAGACTATTTGCCATTGTATAAATACTTGTGCATGTTCCATTTTATAATTCCCCCCCCCCTACTAATGGCAAATTTGTTCAATTTCACATTTTAACATCCATTATAACTTCTTTGTAGGAATAAAACTACCTTTTGTCAAACACTACCATCCATGAATAGTTTTATTGAATGGTTATTTTATTAGTGGGTATATTTTATTGCCTTAGTACACCCTGGACTGCAGTATTAACACAGTATTGTAGACTTGTGTATGTACTTTATCTGCAGTTTACCTGGAGGGGGTTATGGGAGAAGTTCAACCCAAAGCCCAGCCAGGGACCAGGTTTAACTTGTGGTAACTTTGGTCCATCAAGCAGTTAGTTTGGGTGGCCCACAGGCCCACATACAATTACAAGCTGGTTGGTCCAGCACTTTCACCCACAGGAATATAAAACCACAAAACTGCTTACCTGCCAAAACTGTGCCAAGTTTTAAAATCTAACTGGAAAAGATAACGTCAAATGGAGGGACCTTCGACAAGCCGCTGGCTTGCTGTCCGAGGCAACTAGGGTTAGTGGCCCTCGGTTAAATTGGAAACTTGGATCACTTCTTTAATAATTCCACCTGTGTTCCGGCAATATTTCTTAATTGTTGGGCGAGTATTAAACAGTCGTGGACCTCTTGTGTTCATACAGTGCTCTGATTGTGCCTATGGATTCTCGATTCCTCGAGATAATCTCGAGATGATTTCAGGGCTTGGCGTCCCCTCCTACTCACTGGTTCTATTGTGCCCTTCTATCCATATCTTTCACTTCAATGTTATTTTATTGTGGAAATGTGCCACCTGGCATTCCACTATCATCCATGTACAGCATGTATTATTGGATACTCCATTTCCTTTCCAGGTATTACATTTTGAGAGCTTTCAGAAGATTCCAATAATTTTGGTTCTTTATCGTGTTTATGAACCCTGTACTGTACAGTACATGTTTTCTGTTCACTACTGTATTTCAGAAAAATCTGCCCTGAACTGGAATATTAATTTTTATCATTTTTAGCAAACATCCATAAATAGTACAGTACTATAGTTTGATAAATTATTAGTGTGGCACTTTAAGCTCTGATCAATTGGCAAGAGATATGTTACAAAAGATAAACATTTTTCCATCTCAAAACTAAATTTTTAAGCAATGGATTAACACTCATCCTTGTCTGTACGTAAGAGTAAATTTATGTATATTTAATATTATGGTACAGGCAACTGCATAATGTAAATGGAGTCTGGAGAACAAAAATTTACAAATAGAAAATCTACTTTTGTCCCAAATGGGGAAAAGTATCCAAGCATTAACCATCACGGCTAAAGAGTTAAAACCACATTACTCTTAACTTCATCCTCCAGCCAAAGATTATGTATTGCCAACACACTTGTTAAAGACAAATATGCTAGGAGCATAATAACAAGCAGACTGTGTGTAAGAAAGGAATGAGCATGTCAAATAATGCAGAAGTAGCCTATGTAAAGGTTGGACAATGATCCTTGATTTCTTACACAACGTTATTGATACCATGAACATTCATTTGACATTTGAGTTAAATATACTGCACAATGCCTTTTACCAACTGACCCATGAAACAATTTTAGTAAACTGAGGTGGGACTGAGATCCATTAATTAAGCTATACTTGGAGTAAGTGAACTATCACTTTCCAACAACAATTATGCAACCAAGGCTCAATAGTCAATGAAGTACGCAGATGATTCATTAACATGGCTGAAGACAATAAGACTAAACCACACACCAAAGAGACGACAACGTTTCGGTCCATCCTGGACAATCTACAATTGTCTAGGATGGACCTAAATGTCGTCGTCGTCGTCTTGTCTTCTGGCGTGTGGTTTAGTCGCCATAGTAGTAGTTAGAGGAACTTAGTATTCTATGTAATATATAGAAAGCTACACCCATGACTAGACATCCTAGTTTTGCACTATTTATCAAGCCCAAATAACAATTAAAATGACAGTAGTTCAAGGAATTAGTAACCATTAGATTAGTATGTGATGGATAGTATTATGATAGAGCCTGAAGATGTGGAAAGTTCATAAATGGCAAGATTTAGAGAGGTCAATGTTGGGTTAAGTCCTGTTGAAAGAGTAACTGGGTAACCTTGATGGTAGGAGAAAGCATGGGTTTAGTTATTTTAAATTTGAGTAATTTTTTTTTTTTTTACTTGACTATTTATAGGCAGCACATTTCACTCGACAGAGGAAGCACACTGATGTTATGGTACCGTTGCAACTAAAGGAAACGGTCTAAATTTACATGAACAGAAAATGAAATTGGACAAATTCCAACCCAAAAAGGCTTTTCTCTACTGTACCAATCATGTTTACTGTGCTATATGCAATTTCCTGCAGGGAAATTACCATAGAGATGCACCATGTCAAAGGGTTTGTCTTAAACATCTAACGGCAGTTTTCAAGCCGAAGGAACAACTTCAGTATAATACTGAAACTCTGGTGGATGTAATGTAACTTTATAAAGGATTATGGCACTAGTACCAGCCCAGTTAATGCACAAAAATAATTACATTACACTCTTAAAGGTTGATGCAAACCGAGAGCCCATGAGCCAGTTACAGGGAACACCAATCAATAAAGAGGGCTGCTGTGTACAAAATGGTTCATATAGCGATGTGCTGCAGTGTGGCAGCAGCAGGGAAGCAGATCAAGATGGCAGCAGAGGCACTTCTGTATTATCCAATTGGTAAAAAAAAAAAATTGCATAGGTACAAATCTTCCAAGGAATTTGATGCCACCAAGCAGAGAATATTTGAGGTCAACCAGGTTGTCAGACACTAAGCATAGCCTCATTTACATTCAGGTATTGTTTGGAGTTGTTTAGCAAGTTTGTGCACATTAGATCTTAACTAGTTATGTTCCTTATGGCCCTGCCAAGTAAGTGTGTGCGCACCTCCAAGCAGCTTTAAGTCAGCCATTCTACATTAAAGCCTACAGAGTAGTCCATACAAGGTTCCACCTTGTAGGCAGAGCAAGTCTGCTACTATAGTAGCACTTCAATCATTTTTCCATTCTGTGTTCTAGAAGAGTTGAAGGCCATTACCATTTAATACTGTCACATCCACCCTTTAGCAGCAATGATGGCTAACTAAACACACCCACGTGGATTCAGTCTGTGTTCATCATTAACCAGTGTATCCTCACACCTAGCTATAGTACTCACTCCAGCAGTAACATAAGCAAATGTAATTTAAGCCTGTGTGTGACATGCACATCCTGATGTCCCTGATGCCAGTTCTCAGGATGTGCCCAATTGGCAAAGTTCCTCCACTATCTAACTGCACTGTGTCTATTGCAGTCTGTCCACTTCATTTTAGTTTAAACTTTCAAGAATCTGATATGAGAGTACCTCGAGCCCTGAGAAGCTACTTCCTTTGTGCAAGTGTTCACCTGTTGTCATGTAACAAGGTATGTGCAACTACATCACATGCTTCACCCTTTGTGTGTGCAACCTTGCAGCATTTTGTTCAATACTATGCTGTGTTAGAATGTTGAATTCAAGTAGAAAGGAATACACAGACATTGTTATAGTGTCACGACACCTTCAGATTAGACATGTTAACTTGCAACAAAATGAAAACCGAATGACGATGACAAGAGGTGTATATTTCATAATTTAATGGTGGAGGCTTACTAAAACCAAAAAATGTTCATAGTAACTAGGCACCACCACTAATGTGTCAAATTAACACATTCAGAACAGTATGCGATATGCATAGGCAGTTTAGTGTCAAGAATCTGGAGTGGGTTCCGAGTTTTCCTACTGGGCCCGGCCTGGAGCCAGGCTTTGTGAGCTTGGTCCAACAGGATGTTGCTTGGTACAGCCTGCAGGCCCCCTACATCCACTATAATCCAGTTGGTTCAGCTCTTCTTGCAGGAAACAATGTGGTCAATTTTTGTTCCAGCAGCATTTATTACAAAGCTTATTTCGGGAGCCGGTCGGCCGAGCGGACAGCACGCTGGATTTGTGATCCTGTGGTCCCGGGTTCGATCCCGGGCGCCGGCGAGAAACAATGGGCAAAGTTTCTTTCACCCTATGCCCCTGTTACCTAGCAGTAAAATAGGTACGTGGGTGTTAGTCAGCTGTCACGGGCTGCTTCCTGGGGTGGAAGCCTGGTCAAGGACCGGGCCGCAAGGACAAAAAAAAAAAAAAAAAAAAAAAAAAAAAAAAAAAAAAAAAAAAAAAAGCCCCGAAATCAAGATAATCTCAAGATAAAGTAATTATTAAAAACTTATTTACACAAAGCCACAACTACACGAAGACACTGACATTGCTTGCCATCTTTGAGATTCTGGGAATCAACAGCCCCATGGCCCAGTCTCCGACTAGGCCTCCTAGTATCATTGGTATGGAATCCTTTTGGAAGGTCCTTGTTATCCAATCTGCCATTCTTTGCAGTCGTGACATCTACTTTACTGTGTTCATTAAAAGGCAAGGTCTTCCAACATGACTACTCCTAGATGCTTTACATTGCTTTTTTGTTCTACAGTATGACTTGATCCCATTTTATATGGTTTCTACTTTTCATTTTTATTTTTCCATAGCGAAGAAGCTGAAACTTTTTATCATTAAGCATCACATTCACACAAAATCACACCAATGTGATTTAATGAAAAAAAAAATTGTTACTCTGAAGAGACACGAACTCATGACCAAAGCATTGCCAACCTCATGCTCTGCCACTGTACTACCACTGATGTTAATATTCTTACAACTCGATTTCTACTGATAATCATAGGAAGTCTACAGGCCCCTACCAAAGCCAGTCTGTTTTTTGCAAGTTTTTTGCAAGACCCCAAGCACTTTACCCTTCCACTGAAGTGCTAGAAAGGGGGGGGGGTTCTTGCATAAAAACCGACTAGCTTCAGTACTACCTTACCTCGAGGTGCTTCCGCGGCTTAGTGTCGCCGCGGCCCAGTCGTCGACCAGGACTCCTGGTTGCTGCACTGGTCAACCAGGCTGTTTGACGCAGCTGCTCGCAGCCTGATGTATGAATCACAGCCTGGTTGATCAGGTATCCTTTGGAGGTGCTTATCCAGTTCTCTGACACTGCGAGGGGTTGGCCGTTTATGCCCCTTATGTGTAGTGGAAGCGCGTTGAACAGCCTCGGGCCTCTGATGTTGAGAGTTCTCTCTCATAGTACCTGTTGCACCTTTGCTTTTAAACGGGGGTATTCTGCACATCCTGCCATGCCTTCTGGTCTCTTATGATACTTCTGTGTGCAGGTTTGGGACTAGCCCTCTACTATTTTCCACGTGTAAATTATTATGCATCTCTCCCGCCTGCGCTCAAGGGAATACAAATTTAAGCTCTTTAGTTGGTCCTAGTAGTTTAGATGTTTTACCGAGTGGATTCCAGCAGTAAAGTATCTCTGCATGCTCTCCAGGTCAGCAATTTCTTCAGCTTTGAAAGAGGCTGTCAGTGTGCAACAGTACTCCACTCTAGGAAGCACTAGCATTTTGAAAAGTATCATCGGTATAGCATCTAGTGTGATGCTATACCGGCTCCAGACTTTTGTACTCCAGAAGTGCTCCAGACTTTTACTGGCTCCAGACTTCCTGTGATTTCAGTTGAAATCGTTTTAAGAATTTTAAGTCAGTGGTAATACTGTACATTAATAGAGTATGCTACTGGCAATGCCTTTGTCATGGCCTTGCAACCCCAGCGGATTTTCTCAATCATATCTCTGGTCCATTGAAAAACTATGTAAATCAAGACTTTCAGCCTTTCAAGCTATGGTCCAACATTGCCGTGTCCAGTTAGTATAATAATCATCCACATTGGTAGACCTGACACGCTTGCCATATTAACCTCAAAATTGCAGCCACACATTATCCCACTGTGGGTGTAGCCCATAGTAATAGGCTACCTTGATACCTTGAGGTGCTTCCGGGGCTTATCGTCCCCACGGCCCGGTCATCGACCAGGCCTCCTGGTTGCTGGACTGATCAACCAGGCTGTTGGACGCGGCTGCTCGCAGCCTGACGAATGAGTCACAGCCTGGTTGATCAGGTATCCTTTGGAGGTGCTTATCCAGTTCTCTCTTGAACACTGTGAGGGGTTTGCCAGTTATGTCCCTTATGTGTAGTGGAAGCGTGTTGAACAGTCTCGGGCCTCTGATGTTGATAGAGTTCTCTCTCAGAGTACCAGTTGCACCTCTGCTTTTCAACAGGGGTATTCTGCACATCCTGCCATGTCTTCTAGTCTCATGTGATGTTATTTCTGTGTGCAGGTTTGGGACCAGCCCCTCTAATATTTTCCATGTGTAAATTATTATGTATCTCTCCCGCCTGCGCTCAAGGGAATACAGATTTAGGCTCTTTAGTCGGTCCCAATAGTTTAGATGTTTTACCGAGTGGATTCTAGCAGTAAAGGATCTCTGCACGCTCTCCAGGTCAGCAATTTCACCAGCAGTGAAAGGGGCTGTCATTGTGCAGCAGTACTCCACTCTAGAGAGCACAAGCGTTTTGAAAAGTGTCATCATCGGTATAGCATCTCTAGTGTGAAAAGTTCTTGTTATCCAACCTGTCATTTTTCTTGCAGTTGTGACGGCTACTTTATTGTGTTCTTTAAAGGTAAGGTCTTCCGACATGAGTACACCCAGATCCTTTACATTGCCTTTTCGTTCTATGTTATGATTTGCCTGAGTTTTGTACGTGGTTTCCGTTTTTATATTTTCATTTTTTCCATAGCGCATGAGCTGGAACTTGTCTTCGTTAAACACCATATTATTTTCTGTAGCCCATAGAAAGACCTGATCTACATCTGACTGGAGGTTCGCCGTGTCCTCTATGTTGCCTACTCTCATGAAGATCCTAGTGTCATCTGCAAAGGATGATACAGTGCTATAGGTTGTGTTCTTGTCTATGTCCGATATGAGGATGAGAAAAAGTACTGGAGCAAGCACAGTACCCTGGGGGACTGAGCTCTTAACGGTTGACGGGTTGGATTTTATTTTGTTGACTATTACACATTGGGTTCTGTTGGTCAGGAAATTGTAGATCCATCTGCCTACTTTTCCGGTAATTCCTTTTGAGCGCATTTTATGGGCAATAACACCATGGTCACATTTATCAAAAGCTTTTGCGAAATCTGTGTAAATTACATCAGCGTTTTGTTTGTCTTCCATAGCATCTAATGCCCTATCATAGTGGTCCAGCAACTGCGACAGGCAAGAGCGCCTGTTCTGAAACCATGTTGTCCGGGGTTATGGAGATGCTGTGATTCCATGTATTTTGTGATCTTACTTCTTAGCACTCAAAAATTTTTATGATGTGCAATGTTAGTGCTATCTGTCTGTAATTTTTTGCCTCTGCCTTATTTCCTCCTTTATGAAGTGGTGCTATCTCTGCTGTTTTTAGTATATCAGGAATAACGCCAGTATCTAGGCTTTGTCTCCACAGAATGTGAAGGGCCTGCGATAGTGGTTTTTTACAGTTCTTGATGAATATGGAGTTCCAAGAATCCGGGCCTGGTGCGGAGTGCATAGGCATACTGTTATGCCTATGGCTATACCCACTATGTAGCCCATTAACATTATTTGCAAATTACAATACTGTCAAATGCTAGCTACCGTACTCTCCATTTCATGTATGACCATTGTGAAACTGATGGCCAGCCAGAGTTGGTTTGAGCTGTTATTTAGCTGTTCTAGTATTATACCAATATTTAAAGTAATCCAATAATGTTGCTTTATTTACCTCTGCTTAATTATTATTCAGACCAAAGTAATTATGCTCTGGTGCACAACAGAACCATGAGGCTCTTTTATAGACATTATCATGAGATGATTTCGGGGCTTAGTGTCCCTGTGGCCCAGTCCTCGACCAGGCTTTCATTTTTGTTACGTCCCCCCACAGGAAGCAGCCCATAGCAGCTGTAACTCCCAGTTAACAGGGGCATCACAGAAAAACTATCCATTTGTTTCTGCCTCCAGCAGATTACAGAACTAACTAGGAACGAAAACACCCTGGATCTGATACTGTACTGCATTCACGAACAATAATGAGCTAATCAGAAACATCACGGTCTCAGGCACTACGTACTCTGACCACAAGCTCATTGAAGTGCAAACATTAATAATGGTAGTAGGCCCAAGAGAAGAAGCCTTTGAGGAAATCCAGAAAGAGTCCAATGTAGAAAGAGAATGCAGACGACATTACAAGAGGAAGACATTAATGGAAGTGCTTAAGCAGACAACTTTCCATACAAAGAAGGAATAATTTAAACAGATTGAAGAAATCTAAGACTGAAGCATTCATATCAGACTGAAGAATGGCAACAAATAAAGCAATTCAAGAAATAAAGAAAAACCCGAAATATTTCTTCACACATGCCAAATCAAAAACCACTGCCAGTATTGGACCTATTCGTATTGGTGAAGGTTCAAACACTGAGGATGACAAATTGGCAAAATCCTGAAAAAGCTATGAGAACATGTTTAGCACTCCAATAAACATTAAAGTGGAAGATCCGGACAACTTTATGCGTGATATCCAAACACCTGTAAATATAACCGATATCAACACGAGCGTAACAGATTTTGAAAGAGAAATTGACAATATGCCCATGCACTCAGCCACACGACCAGACTCATGGCATTCAATATTCAAAGAAATGCAAAGTGCCAGTAGCACAGACACTCAGTCTATTGTGGAGGAAGAGTTTGGACACGGATATGCCAGATGCACTGAAAGCAGCAGACATAGCCCCTCTACACAAGGGAGGGAGCAAAGCATTGGCAAAGAATTAGAGACCAGTTGCACTAACATCCCATATAATAAAAGTATTTGAGTGTGATCAGGAGTCGGGTCACTAAATTCATGGAAATAAATGATCTCCACAATCCAGGCCAACATGGATTTAGAGCGGGAAGATCCTCTCTCACAGCTACCTGACCATTACAACAAAATCACTGAGGCCTTAGAAGAAAAACAGAATGCAGATGTTTTATACACAGACTTTGCAAAGGCTTTCGACAAATGTGACCACGGAGTGATAGCACAAAATGAGGTCAATTGGTGTAACTGGTGAAGTAGTACGCTGGATACTCATTTCCTGTCGAACAGAACATGGCAACACTCAAATAAAATCGAGTCCAAGCTCAGTTTAAAGGTCTGTACCGCAAGGTACAGTTCTTGCACCACTGCCGTTCGTTATTCTCATATCAGATATAGACAAAAAAGTCAACTTCATGTCATCCTTTGCAGACAATACAAAAATTAGCATGAAAATTACCTCTGCTGAAGACATTGAAAAACTACAAACATATTAACAAAGTTTTCGATTGGGCAGCAAAAAATAACCCGATGTTTAACAGTGATAAATTCCAGGTACTCGGGTACGGCAAAAATGAGGAGCTGAAACATAATACAGGGTACAAAACAATCTAATCTGCCCATAGTAGGAAAGCAGCATGTCAAGGATTTGGGAACAATGATGTCTGACGACTTCACGTTTAGGGAGCATAACCAAGCAAATATTGCATCGGCCAGAAAAAATGATAGGATAGATTACGAGAACCTTCAGATCCATTATAAAGCTGCTCACAGCCTGACTTATGAATCACAGCCTGGTTGATCAGGTATTGCAATGAAACAGCAACCAGTTATGTGACATTCTTTACCTCTTCTTTACCTTTTATTTTACCTTTTTTACCTTTACCTCTTATTTTACCTGTCAACTGCTATTATAACATTAAAAATTTCTTCTTTAAGATATCTCGGTTCAACTCCTGTTTTTCAATAGTGTGTTGTAGGCTAATGAAAACATGAAATGTGTCACACAAGCCAGCAGGGACATGTGTTAGGCTCCCAGTGGGAAAAAATCTACTGTACAGTACTGTTTGTTGCAAGCTGTGCACAGTAAAGACTGGTAAATTAAGTACTATACTTTGACATTAACCCATAATTTGAATGTAAAGCCCCAATTCATTTTATGCCAATAAAAAAAATATTTAATCAAAGTTCTCAGTAAAAAGGAGAGGGAGGGAGGGAGGGAATTAAAGAACAAATGTGTTGTGTAGGTAGGCAAACTAGAACTAAGGGCATTTTAAGTAACTGACCGTTTAAAACTGTCACTGGTCATTTAAAATTCATGATTACAAAAATCTGGTCAAAATGTTAAATACTATATTAAGTTGGATGGTTGTGGTGTTCAGGGTTAAGTAAAGAAATAAATGCACACATCTCCACTGAAATAAGCTGGTAGGTTAGTGGAAGTTGACCAAAGTGAGTAAAAAGTGATCAAGTTCAATTATACAAGATTAGTTAGACTTCATCTAAAGTTAATACATTTTACATAATCCCAGCACCACTCTCCATGGTCAAATATTGCATACCTGCCCGGGGCCCGTTGGTACTTCCATTAGGCTTTGTCCCTGGCCCGTCTGAGAAGATGGTGCTACGTTGGTGGTCTCTCACTTTGCGAGTTGGTGTATCCATCACGGGATCTTCCCCGAAGAGGCGGTTCTGAGTATCTAATTTTTTAGCAGAAGTTGGAGTAGTAGCACACTCTGAGGACCTACCACTGTTTGAGCCAACAGGAGACCCATTGGTAACAGACCCATTAGTGGCAGCTGATGGGTTATTTTCCTTTGTGGCAGCAGCATCATTCACACTTTCTGGAGTGGCCGTACCATTTGTCTCTGCTTTAGGAGACTTTTCCTGTGGAGCTTGGTGCTGGGCAAGGTTCTTGGGCCTATTATCTTCATCTTCTCCGAAGGAGATGGATGATCCACCACCAGGCGGCTTCAGCACCCTGTGGATAAATTTGATTTCCTTAAATTGGCAATTAAATTCCTAAATTATCAGTTTAAAAACAAATTGACAAAATATATATACAGTACACACGTATATAAAACTTCCACACTTGCCTAACGGTCAAGTTTTCTGGTCCAACTTCATTGTTTAAGTGCGTCTCCCCACCAGGAGGATGATTAACTCTGCAAGGTGTTATGGGTTATGCCATGATCAGAAAGTCAAGGGCGACTCCTATAAACACATTCTAATACCATCCCTGTAGTCGGCTACATTCACATTACCCTGACAGCAATCTTTTGTCATCCGTTCAAACGAGTGGCATTTTAGACAAATACAGTAGGGGGGTATTGAATTTAATAAAGACCAATTTTTTTTAGCACATCCGCTGTACAGTTTTCATAATTCAGATACAATCTGAATCAAATAACCCTGGAACCTATTTTTTTAATACTAATCAACAAAGTTCCCTTTAAAGTCAACTTGACAAATAAAAGCACTCTTCCGTATCTCTCCTCGCTCCACTACCACAAGTTTCCAGCCAACGCCCATCTTGTCTATAACCTCAACCCACGTATTTCTGACAAACACTTACACTCTTAAATTATGGATGAAGACAAAAAACACAGACTAGCATTCAACACTGGTATCACTGTCTGGGCTACAACACCTGCTCAGGCCCAGCATGACCATGTTGGGCGGGCGAGGGGGGCGCTCAAGGCTCCCATGCCAACTATCGCGCTACTCTTAAGTTTCTACTCCCACGATGGCAACCTTGCCTGCTAGTCAAGTATTGAGGAGCTCTGCATCTAGTTAGATGGGTAAAGTCTGATTTACCAGTAACAAATTTACTTCTAAAACACACGTCATCTTCGCCGCCACCTGCAGCAACATTTATGCAGATAGGAGTTTCCCCTGCTATCACTACTGATGTTTAATGAACTGTTCACTTTAGACAGTTAAGCCCCAGCTGTGTTTGGATAAAGGTGAGGCTATGAACAACCCAATTCCTCCTATTCGGGGGTAGGGGAGGGGGGGGGTTGAACATATGTCAGTATATTCACTCAGGATGAATGACGCTGCCCAATAATTCGCCTATCGCCTCCTAGTCAAAATTACTGTATAATGAAGGCTAAACTTACTTTATATCCAGACATTTTGTCTACAAAAGGCATTGCTAATTAAATGCACAAGTTATTAGCCCATTCATGCCATACATTCCCAAGAAACCAACTATAGGGCATTGGGTACCCAGAATGGCGACCGTGTTAGTGTTAACTGCCATTTCACACGCTATTAGTCATAATTTTTCCAAGAACGGCAGAGTGTAGTAATGGTTTATTATCGCAGGCAGTGCCGCCCCCCCTCCCCCCACCACAACTTCATGGATAACGTTTGTAGCATAAACATGTAACAATATACATTTAAATTTACGTCTGCACATGGCTGTGGCGTAATTAGTTTGAAATACAAGCCAGTTTAAAAGTTTTTTAAGCCTACTATCACAATACGGAACACTAACAACCGTCTTTAACAATATTACAACCAAGGTAACCAATACGGCCTTCCCTGCAGCCTGGCGACAAGCCGCTGTGAGAGCAGAGTGCACCTGTTGACTCCCAGGACAGACTACGTGCTAGTTAACATGGAGGTGATGTAAACCATCACCAGGAGCAACAACAGCGCACGACGCAGTCTTCCCACTCTTGACTAACCAATTCCTCTCCAATTGGACTAACTAGGCATGTGAATGTTTCAATACAAGCGTCATTAGGGTTAATATTTAAGTGCAATAGAACACGTTCTCTGAAGCATAAAAGTATTATCAGTTTATTTCAGCGGAAACCATATTAGAAAAAACTACCAAGTAGAGAACCGTTAACTACCTGACCATGGCGACAACTAAACACCGGTATTAGTCAATCTTTAACTAACTACACTAGTTTGTATTTCCAGAACTTAATACTGTATTCGAGTTTCAAACGGCAATCAATCCACAAAGCCTGTGACACTTTCAACCGCAAAGTTGCACAGATAATATTTAAATCTCCAGACTACTGGGAGTCTTCCCGAAAGGTCTAGAAGAAGGGTTTAGAGGTATGAAAGTCGGCACACGTCCGCACGCTGGTCGGCCCGACCTCAAACTGATCCCTCACGCCTACCGCGAGTTGGCAACCCGCGCCGCCGTCACCACCCGGTGTATACCGTTACCGCTCCCCGGTATGCTTCCCAAGATGCTTTCTAGGTTGAGGTGACTATGGAACCTTTAGAGACGTAGCCCTTCACCCCTGAGAGGCAGGTGGTGGGAGTGGTAGAGGGTAGTGCGCGCAGGAAGGTGGCGCTAGAGAGGGGGCACTAGGCTGGGCTGAGTCACACACACAATAGCGTCTTCACCCCAGCAGCTCCGATAATCGCGCACTCGTACATTCCCCGCTTTACTCAACTGCGCCTCCCACTCTAGAAGGGCGTGCCATCATGCTGTACACGCCATACTACAAACACGGCCGCTGCCACCCACTTTCACTACTACACATTTCAATTAACATCTTGCAGCCGCCCTTCCCCCGGGATCGTGCTCCAAATCTATATTAAGTCAGCAATGTATTATAATGAGTTACTTGCATTGTTTAACCCTTATCTATACGATACACTAATTATACAACTGTACGAATAGCACTTACCATTTTTATGGAACGCTATTTCATAGCGTACCATAGCCTCTAGGTAACAAATTTACAGATTAAAGACGGTGAGATTACAGAAAGTAGCCTAGTGTTCAAAATGTTTTGCTAGTCAATCACCACGCAGTTATTTAGTTGGTAACTGCTTTAAGAGACCTGAACAAAATTTATTAATCTAGTCAGTATGGATGATGCTTAAGTTAACATTTACTTGGGTGCCAGGTATTAGGTTAAGCGATACAGCAAGTGCCCTGGAGAGGCCCACCAACCCAAGGTTGTGAGTGGGCAGGAGTGCCAGTGGGCAGACTGTGGGTCATTGGGTCGACGCTGGTGCCCTGGTGCCGGGGCAACGCCCACCGCCCCGGCCTCACCTTGGGACCTCACCCTTCACACGCTCTCGTTACAACAAATACTGGTTAAACCGGTTTGTTTCTAATCGTGAGGTTCCTGTCGGTCCTAATACTTACATCATGGTGTCCAGGACACATTCCACACGCGAACATTCCTCGACACGCTCTTGCCAATTTAGTGTCAAAGCAGTCATTAGTGATTTAAACCTTTGGATTGTGTACAATCTGCCCCAAGATAACTACTCAATCCAGATAGACTAGGGGTGTGCGGCCCAACAGTGCCGCACACATGATCACCTACAAAATTCTCAAGAGGAACATAAGCACAAAGGTAACTGCAGAAGGCTTATTATTATTAGCCCATACGAGGCAGCTCCTCTTTATAACTACCCAATCCCACTCTTACAGGTCCAACCCCACGCTTGAAACAATCTGGAGACATCTCCCGTCACGCAGGGTGCAGTCGCACCTCCACAGATCTCCAGTATCAGCTCTTTTATACTGGTAAGTGTTAAAAGCAGAATTCAGGAGCTGAAT
>WNGS01009202.1:2350917-2374461 GCA_020271785.1 Procambarus virginalis
AACCATTGTGGTGTAGTGGTTCAGTAGTACAGCAGTCAACCATTGTGGTGTGGTGGTTCAGTAGTACAGCAGTCAACCATTGTGGTGTGGTGGTTCAGTAGTACAGCAGTCAACCATTGTGGTGTAGTGGTCAGTAGTACAGCAGTCAACCATTGTGTGTAGTGGTTCAGTAGTACAGCAGTCAACCATGTGGTGTGGTGGTTCATTATTACAGTACACAACTTTGAAATGTTGTGGTTCAGTGGTGCAGAACTAACCTTGTGGTGTGGTGGTTCAATAGTTCAGCACTGTACCACTGAGAAAGTAAAACAAATAACCAATAGATTGAGCCAGAGATTGGATAAGAGATTGGCCAAGATATTATGAAAAGGAGCAAGAGATTGGAAAGTTATTGTGCAAGAGATTGATTAACGATTGAACAAGAGATTGGCCAAGAAATACGCAAAAAAACAGGAAATTAGTTGAAAGATTGAGCAAGAGATTACGAAATTGATTGGCAAGAGATTGAGCAAGACACTGAGTGGACTAGAGGTTGGACAAGACATTGGGCGAGAGATGGACTAGAGGTTGGCAAGACATTGGCCAGAGGACTGGGCATAGAGGTTGGACAAGACATTGGGCGAGAGACGGACTAGAGGTTGGACAAGACATTGGGCGAGAGACTGGACTAGAGGTTGGACAAGACATTGGGGGAGAGACTGGACTAGAGGTTGGACAAGACATGGGGCGAGAGATGGGACTAGAGGTTGACAAGACATTGGGCGAGAGACTGGACTAGAGGTTGGACAAGACATTGGGCGAGAGACTGGACTAGAGGTTGGACAAGACATTGGGTGAGAGACTGGACTAGAGGTTGGGACAAGACATTGGGCGAGAGACTGGACTAGAGTTGGACAAGACATTGGGCGAGAGACTGGACTAGAGGTTGGACAAGACATTGGGCGAGAGACTGGACTAGAGGTTGGACAAGACATTGGGCGAGAGACTGGACTAGAGGTTGGACAAGACATTGGGCGAGAGACTGGACTAGAGGTGGACAAGACATTGGGCGAGAGACTGGACTAGAGGTTGGACAAGACATTGGGTGAGAGACTGGACTAGAGGTTGGACAAGACATTGGGTGAGAGACTGGACTAGAGGTTGGACTAGACATTGGGCGAGAGACTGGGCTAGAGGTTGGACAAAACATTTTGTAAGAAACTGGAGTAGAAGTTGGACAAGACATTGGATGGGTGACTGGACTAGAGGTTGGACAAAACATTAGGCAAGAGATTTGGTAAGTAGGACCAGATGGACTTTGCAAACATTTAATAAACGTTAAAGTTATTAAATCATCTGAAATTACTTTCAGTTGTACGAGACACATCTATTAATATTAAATGTTTTGTTGTTTTATCAGATTGTTGTTGTGGGAACAACCTCTCAGAGCACACGCTATGCTGGGTAAGTACACTGTTTGTATGTTGTCTTTCCTAGTGTTCCTAGAGTGTCTGGTTGGTTTGTTGTCCTTGTACCAACTAGAGAGAGAGAGAGAGAGAGAGAGAGAGAGAGAGAGAGAGAGAGAGAGAGAGAGAGAGAGAGAGAGAGAGAAGTGAGTGAGTGAGTGAGTGAATGAGTGAGTGTACTCACCTAATTGTGCTTGCGGGGGTTGAGCGTTGGTTCTTTGGTCCCGCCTCTCAACTGTCAATCAACTAGTGTACAGATTCCTGAGTCTACTGGGCTCTGTCATACCTACATTTGAAACTATGTATGGAGTCAGCCTCCACCACATCACTTCCTAGTGCATTCCATTTATTAACTACTCTGACACTGAAAAAAATCTTTCTAACGTCTCTGTGGCTCATCTGGGTACTAAGTTTCCACCTGTGTCCCCGTGTTCGTGTCCCACCCGTGCTGAAGAGTTTGTCTTTGTCCAACCTGTCAATTCCCCTGAGAATTTTGTAGGTGGTTATCATGTCTCCCCTTACTCTTCTGTTTTCCAGGGACGTGAGGTTCAGCTCCTTTAGCCTTTCCTCGTAGCTCATACCTCTCAGTTCCGGGACGAGCCTGGTGGCATACCGCTGAAACTTCTCTAACTTTGTCTTGTCTTGTGTTTAACTAGGTATGGACTCCAGGCTGGAGCTGCATATTCCAGGATTGGTCTGACATAAGTGGTATACAGGGCTCCTGAGCGATTCCTTACACAAGTTTCTTAAGGCAGTTCTTATGTTGGCCAGTCTAGCATATGCCGCTGATGATATCCTTTGTGTACTCACCTAGTTGTGCTTGCGGGAGTTGAGCTTTGGCTCCGCCTGTCAACGGTCAATCTACTGGTGTACAGATTCTCGACCTTCTCGATCTCCATCATATCTACATTTGAAACTGTGTATGGAGTCAGCCTCCACCACATCACTTCCTAGTGCATTCCATTTACTAACTACTTTGGCACTAAAAAAGTTCTTTATAATGTCTCTGCAACGCATTTGGGTACTCAGCTTCAGCCTGTGTCTCCTTGTGCGTGTACCACCCGTGTTAAATAACCCATCCTTGTCTACCCTGTCAATTTCCCTGAGAATTGTGTATGTGGTGATCATGTCTCCCCGAGATCTTCTGTCTTCCAGTGTCGTGAAGTGCTTTCACGCAGCCTTTCCTCGTAACTCATGCCTCTTAGTTCTGGTACTAGCCTAGTGGCGTACCTCTTAACTTGTTCCAGATTCCTCTTGTGCTTGACAAGGTAAATGCTTCATGTTGGGGCCGCATACTCCAGGATTGGCCTTACAAACGTGGTATACAAGGTTCTGAATGATTCCTTACACAGGTTTCAGATGGCAGTTCTGATGTTAGCCAACCTCACATACGCCGCCGATGTTATTCTTTTGATGTGGGCTTCAGGAGATAGGTTTGGCGTGATATCGACCCTAGATCTTTCTCTCTGTCCGTTTCGTGTAGGACTTCATTTCCCACTCGGTATCCAGTGTCTAGCCTTCTATTTCCTCCAGCTAGTTTCATTACCTTACATTTATTTGGGTTGAACTTTAGTAGCCATTTGTTGGACCATTCCTTCAGCTTGTCCAGGTCATCTTGTAGTCTCATACTATCTTCCTCTATCTTAATACTCCTCATAGTAGTTGCTTCATCAGCAAACATTGAGAGGAATGAGTCTATTCTCTTTGGGGGATCATTTGCATATATCAGAGACAGTATAGGTTCATGGATTGATCCCTGTGGAACTCCACTGGTGTATTCACCAAGTTGTATTCACCTAGTTGTGCTTGCCGGGGTTGAGCTCTGTTCTTTCGGCCCGCCTCTCAACTGTCAATCAATCAACTGTTACTAACTATATTTTTCCCCCACACACGCGTACATTCCTAGAAAGCAGCCCGTAACAGCTGTCTAACTAACTCCCAATTACCTGCTAGGTGACAGGGGCATCAGGGTGAAAGAAACTTTGCCCATATTGTTTTTCCATCTGCTCAATTGTGTACTCAGTTTCCACCTGAGTCCCCTTGTTCGCGTACCACCCAAGTCTCCCCAACTCTTCTGTTTTCAAGTTTTGTGAGGTTCAGGTTCAGTTCAGTAATCTTTCCTCGTAGCTCATCCCTCTCAGCTCGGGGACTAGCCTGGTGGCCTACCTCTGAACCTTTTCTAACTTTGTGTGAGTGTGTGTACTCACCTATATGTACTCACCTATATGTGTCTGCAGAATCGAGCATTGACTCTTGGATCCCGCCTTTCGAGCATCAGTTGTTTACAGCAATGACTCCTGTCCAATTTCCCTATCATACCTGGTTTTAAAATTATGAATAGTATTTGCTTCCACAACCTGTTCCTTAAGTGCATTCCATTTTCCCACTACTCTCACGCTAAAAGAAAACTTCCTAACATCTCTGTGACTCATCTGAGTTTCCAACTTCCATCCATGTCCCCTCGTTCTGTTACTATTCCGTGTGAACATTTCGTCTATGTCCACTCCGTCAATCCCTCTGAGTATTTTATACGTTCCTATCATGTCCCCCCTCTCCCTTCTTCTTTCTAGTGTCGTAAGGCATAGTTCCCCCAGGCGCTCCTCATACCCCATCCCTCGTAGCTCTGGGACGAGTCTCGTTGCAAACCTCTGAACCTTTTTCAGTTTCATTATATGCTTCTTCAGATGGGGACTCCATGATGAGGCGGCATACTCTAAGACTGGCCTCACGTAGGCAGTGTAAAGAGCCCTAAATGCCTCCTTACTTAGGTTTCTGAATGATGTTCTAACTTTTGCCAGTGTAGAGAGTACGCTGCTGTCGTTATCCTATTTATATGTGCCTCAGGAGATAGAAAATTCGTGTTAATTTCGTCTCCACTCAACGCTGCATGGCCTAACTGCTGCCCAGCATGAGTAAGTGCATGGAGACTTAATATGCCATAACTCACAGTGAACCTCAACAGAAATCAACCAAAATTACCCAATTTTCGCCTGCCTATCCACGACCCTGTTGCCAAGCGCTCACCATACGCCTATCCCCACTATAATTCTCCAAGTATCTATCTCTAGGAACACTACCAAGAATCTATCGCCGAAAATATGCCCAAACATAGCAACAAGCAAGGTAGGGGTGCCTCTCGCTCTCCATCCTTAACTCCTAGAGATCTGAATGGAACACTGGCAACGCTGCAATCCTCGCCGATGTTGGTAAACACAGCATCCGCTCCCCCTCCTCACTCCCCCCCTTCAACTCAACTTGAATCTCTAGCTTTAGAATTCATCCAATCTATGGCTCCCTGTCTAAACTTCAAACCTCTCAGAAGTAACCCATGGCTGCAGAAACTTCACAACCTTGTGCTAAGGCAATCTGAAGCTATTTCGGCCCTCCAAGCCACAGTCACCCAACAACAACATACCATAGATCGCCTCCTTGAATCATCGACGAACAACAACCAAGAAATTCTCAACCTTCAAACTGTTGCAAAAGATGCAATGGATCAAATACGGAAGGTTCAGGCAGAGGAAACCCTCTCAGCTCAAAGTGACCTCCTTCAAAAGCTGGAAAAACAGATCAATCTCCTTCACATTCACCAGGCGGCTTCCGAAGATGACCTAGAGCAACAACAACTTCATGACTCCCTGATAATTAGCTCTACTGATCTACCTGAAGAACAACAAGGTGAGAATTGTTGTAACATAGCCCACACCCTAATTAATTCAAAGATCAAAGTCAATGTTGCTATCAAATCAGCTATCAGGATAGATAAAAACAGTCCCCGTAGCAGTAGGAGATTGCTCATCAAACTTGCAGATCCCTCTGTTAAGTCTGACCTTATACAATCAGCTGCTAAGCAAAAAACCAACCTCTATATAAATGAGTGTCTTACAAAGCAGCGTGGATCCCTCCTCTTCAGGCTGCGTCAAATTCGCAAACGGAACCCTAGTCTTATCAAGCAGTGTTACACTAGGAATGGAACGATCATTGCTAAGAAGGAAAGTGCAGGAAAAAGATATGAAATAAAGTGTGACCAACAACTACTGGCCTTCTTTAGTGATTGTGGTATATCGGAAAACCTGAACCCGACCAATGCCAGTACTTAAAATAACTCATTCAGTGCCTGAGCCTAACCTAACTTAATCTAACTTTGTCCAAGGTGCTGTCTCTGCATTACCATTTACCAAATGTTCTCTCATTCATATGATCTTCTAAATAATCCGTCAAGTCTCCATGCACTTATCCAAGCATCTACCTCAGTATCATTGTAAAATTTTGCTCTTAAATCTAATCTTACTCTATTTTTAAAATTTAATTTAATTGTATTGATTTATGTCCTCTATTGTAAAGTAATTATTGATCTCACTTTGTTCTCTTAATTAAGTTCATACTAATTCTAGGTTAATAACTAAGCTAATTAAAACTTATTATCTTTAAGATTATTTTACTTTACAATTATCATTTGTCAAATTTTTTTATATATTCATCTTGACTGTCTCTACCGATTTTTTGTTCTCTCCACCAAACTTGTGTTGGCTATCTAGTGTCTGGCTCCATGGCTATCTAGTGTCCTTATCCTACTTCTATTTGTTTATTTTCTTTTGTTTATTTGCATTTATTGTTGTGTTTTGCTATAATTATTCTCTAATTTTAGTAGACTCAGTACTTTGTAAGCTTTTATTGTATTGTTATATTATTGTATTGTTGTGTTTTGCTATAATTAACTTTTCTATTGAAAAGTAATTATTGATCTCATTTTGTTCTCTTAATTAAGTTCATACTATTTCTGGTTAATAACCAGCCTTTTTATGCAGACAAGTATAGTGTTGGGTATCTGGGGCTTGAACTCAGAAAATAAATTATTTAATTATATTAAAATAAATCGAAGGACCACCCGCTTTTGAGAAAAGAGGGAAAACAAATAAAATTGATCATTAGAATGACACCAGAGAACCAGTGTCTATGGAAAATCATTCAATGGATATTCACTTGAAAATAATGAAGACTGTAATTATTAATTAAAGTCAAAGCCTCAAATATCAACATTGGGGGGTTATTTCTAGAAATTCATATATATCTAGGAACCAGTGTGGTTCGTCACTAGTTCATTATGGCATTGTATTATGGTAAATCTAACTACAACATATGTAAATATATGGTAATCAAATTATATTCATTTAAGATCATATAATTATAGAAGCAATAATTAAATTGAATAAATTTATAAGAAAAATGGGTCTTAGCTGTAAGACGATTTCTAACGCCAGTTCATCATTCGTCCTCGTGATCACAGAATCCCCATAGAGAAATGACTCGAGGTAAATAACACGATGATGACAATCTTGCTGGCGTCTCAAATACACGCTGTAATACAAGAAATATAAAGTAGCAATTGACTAGGCTACAAAATTGTGCTCATATATTCATGAAGCTGAACTGAGTGATAAATATTACTAACGTTTGATTGTATTAATTTCTCTTCATAACGACAAACTACTCACTAAGGCTCTAACTACTAGATGCATCCGAACAGAAAGAAAAACCTGTGAGCGTAACCGAGTACTAAGGTTTGCCGAGAGGAGCGTCTGCTGGACTCAGTGTTCACTGCTGTGCACACTTATTTACGGTCCGGATGGTAATTGTAGACGCTGGGTTCACTATTGAGGCACTAGAGAACACTGGCAAGTAAATTCCACTTATTAATTGAGTGTCGACGTAATTCTTATCGACAAGAATTCTCAATTAATGCCATGTGCTCCACCACGCTGTCTCGTGTGCGTGCCTTGTTGTTGTAATAATGGCGTCTCCCTCTCCCCGCTCTCGCATTCACCACGGAAATTATTAAACACAAATTATTCTTTCCCGCGCAATTATGGATGAAATGCGATAATATGAACTGGGTTGAAATTATAGGGAATTAATAATTATAATATTCTCGATAAATGATCTCTAGCGAGAAATGGAGATAATATTTATACTTCTCCAGAGCATTCGAACGTAACAGAATAAAAACTGTTACTGAATAATTTCAATTAATAACTCTTGATTTACATTATCAGGAGTAATATTATCAGCAATATGCTCAGATTAATTTATATTAACACTATGGTTAGTGGTGTTAAGAGCTACTGCAAATTAAGTTAATATTAATTTATCATAATATAATAATGGATGATAAGTGTTGGAAATTTCCAACATAACTCCGGGGGGAGAAAACTCGGGTCGCAGTGCCATGTTGAGTACTGACGTACCTATCCCGAAGTTAGTAGGTTAGTATGTTAGTATGTTAGTACACACACAACGGATGTCCCGTAAATGTCAAGGACATACAAGAATTTAAGACATGAAAAATTAATGTCATAATTAATAGTTTACACAAGTTAATGATTGAATCATACAATTCAAGTAACTGAGACTCTACTGTGAGGTGAATGTCTGGGTCATTGTGACTTGTAGCTGATTGGTTACTAGACATCACAACACAGTATCATCATGATCACTCAAATTGGATGAAAATTATTTGCTCTTAGTCAGAGCTATAATAGGCTTGTAGTTTCCTTTTACATTGTTGAGCAGCTGCTCTAGTGGGGCGAGTGCTCGGTGGATCAGAATTGTTGTCCTCGGAAACTGTTGAAGCTGGTTCTGATAAACACTCTCGTTCTGCTAATTCGAGAGGTACCAACTTCTCTAATGTCTTTAGAGTAGTAGTGCCTTTGCACAAAACTCGTACTACTCTCAGGATACCTTGGTGATCTGGGTGGATTGCAACAATTTTGCCTATAGGCCATTCTGACCTTGGTCCATCACTGTCAACTAATACTAGGTCTCCTGGTTTAAGCTGTACTTTATTATAGGGGCTCGAAGCTCCATAGTGGTACTCTCGTAGAGCGGTGAGGTACTCTCGAGTCCACACCTCATTCCACCTTTCAATTACTCTAGAGAGATGTTGGTAACTTTGTACTAAGTCACTCCTGGTTACATAGGAAGGATCGACGGGGTCCTCTTCTGCCAAAGGTATCAGAGGGCTCAGCAGGCCTCCATGTATTAAATGCGAGGGACTCAGAGGCTCTCTCTGTGAGAAATCATCTGATAGATAAGTTAATGGGCGATTGTTGACTCGCGCCTCAATTTCCACGACGAGTGTTTGGAGTTCTGAGTAACTAATTTTCTGTCGATGCAAGGTCTTCCTTAAACACTTCTTGACAGTCCCTATCATTCGTTCGTAGAACCCACCTTGCCAGGGGGCTCTGGGAGCAATAAATTTCCAGTGGCATTGTCGTCTCTGCATGACAGACTGCACTTCTGGATGATTCCATATCTCTCGTAAGCAGGCTTCTCCTGCCACAAAATTTGAGCCATTATCAGATATCATGAGCTTGGGACAGGATCTGCGAGCTGCAAATCTACGAAAAGCTTGGATGAAGGCTTCAGCACTCATGTCAGAAGTCACTTCTAAATGTACGCCTCGTGTGGTAGCACATGTGAAGAGGCAAATATAAGCTTTCACTGGTATCTTATCCGGATTGCCAGTGAGAAGCAAGGCTCCTGTGTAATCAACACCAGTAGTCTCAAACGGACGAAGATGAACTACCCTCTCTTTAGGGAGTGGTGGTGGTCCTGGGTAAGGACACACTCGAGCATCGTAGCGTTGACAGATTATACAGGACTTAATAATTGATTTGACAGTTTGACGACCTTGAGGAAGCCAATATTTCTGTCTGAGGTCGGTGAGTGTGTCTAACACTCCACCATGCAAAGTACCATATTGATGGTGATGTAAAACTAGAAGTTTGGTAATAACGTGGTGACGTGGTAGAAGGATTGGATTCTTTGTGTCCAAATCAATTTTTGCATGAAGCAAACGTCCTCCACACCTTAATATATTATGAGTGTTGGTATCATACCAGATACCTAGAGACTTGGTTAATTTATCTGGAAGATTTTCATATTCACTTCCATATGTCTCTTGTTGTGCACGTTTGATCCAGTAGATGATAGGATTGGGAAACTTATGCTTGATTCCTATCTTGGCAAGAAAATCAAACACATGTGCTGTCACTCTTAATAACTTACTCAAGTTAGAATAATTGTGAGGATTAATAGCTGAGACTCGATGAGGTTCTGGGTCTTTCATGGGAGTAGTGATACTGGTCACTATGACTTGTGGTTTCTGTTTGGGCCACTGACCACTAACAAGCCATGAAGGTCCATTAAACCACATCGAAGACTTACTTAGCTGTTTAAATGTTAAACCTCTTGATAAGTAATCTGCAGGATTGTCCTTAGTGGGGACATGTCTGAATTTATATCCAGCAGATAATTCATGTATTTCCCTAACGCGATTACTAACGTAGGGAGTTTTATTATTGTTATTTCTTACCCATTGTAAGACTGCCTCATTGTCTGACCACACTACGATCTCACCAAAGTGAATATTATTGAGTGTCTTGGTCAGGCAATGAGCCAATCTTACTCCCACTAGCAATGCAGTTAACTCCATTTGAGGTAAAGATCTCTTCTTGATTGGAGCAACTCTCGCTTTAGATGTGAGTAAAATTGATTGTGCACTATTGACTAAGTAGGCTGCAGCGCCATATGCTTTGCCAGAGGCATCGCAAAAAATGTGCAAATTTGTAGGTAAGTTTTGTCCTGAAGCATTACGAGGAAATTTCAAAACACCTAATTGATTGAAATCCGCTGCGAGTATTTGCCATTTCTCTTGCAACTCAATTGGCAACGGATCATCCCATCCCATATGTTTCTGCCAGCAGNCAACTTGAAAACTACTTAAACCACAACGAGTTATGTTAACCCCACTGTCACCCTATCGATAGTTCCTCACCAGTCTGTGTCAAGTTTACTTTAGTGAGGGTTAATTACCCTATTTAACTTTGAGAAATTAATTACCTGCCTCACGGACAGATGATTAATACTACATGTATACGTTACTCTCCACACTGTTTAAGCAGAGCTCATCAAACACTGTGAATTACTCTCCACACTGTTTAAGCAGAGCTCATCAAACACTGTGAATTCACGAAGTGGCGGGCGTTAATTACCCCCTAATTAACTTTGAGTTCTTAATCAGCTGTCCCACAGACGGATAATTAATCCAACAAATTATGCTAGCTCATATGACTTCGCTGTCCGGCAGTCAGTCAAAACCTCTGTGACGTTAATTACCCTCAATTAACTTGAGTCACTAATTAGCCGTCCAATGGGCAGATAATTAGTCAAGAGCAATTTACGTTAACATAATTACCATCGCTCCCTTGATAGTCCCTCACCACTGTTTGAACTCACTATGACGATGCTAATTACCCTAATTAGCTACAGTGACCAATCAGCTGTCCCACGGACCACTAATTTCTCCCGTACGTATTACATTAATCTCAACACGACAGTTCCCCTCATCAAGCAATGTGCTACCCCCTACGTGACGTTAATGACCCTCATTAACTCTCACTGAATCCTTAGTTTGTCAAACAAATAAGATTACACCCAAGGTCTTGTCATGCAGACAACACACAACATGATACACTTTGCAGTAGCCTGCAATGGACGTCACACCACCCACAGTGAAATAAAATATGTATTCACCGCCCAAAAGTCACACAACACACACTTTGTATAACAAACACACTGGTACAAATATTACAGTAAACACCACTGGGAAATCTCCCATTACACAGTCACGATACATTACTGCCGGTCGGCCGAGCGGACAGCACGCTGGACTTGTGATCCTGTGGTCCAGGGTTCGATCCCAGGTGCCGACGAGAAACAATGGGCAGAGTTTCTTTCACCCTATGCCCCTGTTACCTAGCAATAAAATAGGTACCTGGTTGTTAGTCAGCTGTCAAGGGCTGCTTCCTGGGGGTGGAGGCCTGGTCGAGGACCGGGCCGCGGGGACACTATATAAAAAGCCCCGAAATCATCTCAAGATAACCTCAAGATACTGTTATTCACTGCCGGAACTGGATACTCCTGGAAAGATATTACATATAAAGTATGCAACACATAAACCATACTTTACAATGGAAAAGTTACAACAATGACGGTAATTAGCCGACTCAAACATAATAGTCCAAACAAAATGTGTTCCATGTATATCATACACAACTTTACGTCCTTCACACAGTTGGGTTCTTCCCTCGGACTGATCGACGTTAATTATACAGGTGAAGCTCACGCGTCTGCAATTCCTGATCACATGAACACGTGTTTTATGGACAATGCTAGATGGATCCCTGAGATTTGAATTCAGTTACTGAATCTTACACCAATACACAAGAGAGTACTCACTTTACCTTGGCCGGTCTCCACAATCACTCAAACTCATTCATACTGCCTAAGCACTGCAGAGCAGATCTCCCTCACTAATTCATCGTGGTTAAGACAGAACAACGGATGATCACAGCGTGCTCTAACTGCGCGGTGCAGCATGAGCCAGAGATAGAGACTGGGCATATCGCCACTTGCGAGGTTTGGTACACGCCTCCTTACACCCACCCAGACTGGAGCAACAGTGCTCCTTACACAGGGTGCAGGCGTGGACGAAATGAGTAAAATAAGATAATATCAAGAGTCCCAAGTGTTGGACCGAAATTCCCCAGAATTACCAACAGAAAGTCTTAACAACACTGGAGAGCCTTCTCCAGTTTCGTCTCTATCAGATACCTTTAGACTAAGGCATGGGATGACGAACGATGTCAGTACTAATCACGGATATAACCAACACAGTCTGTAGCCTCTGCTCGGCTATCATGCGGCCGATGACTTTACTTTTGCATTAAGTCCTCTCCTCACTAAATCAATGTACTTTCGCTCGCGGATTCCGGATTCTGCCCCTCTACGGCTGAGGCGCGTTGGTTGTACTATGAGATGGGAATGCCTTAAGTATCGCTTCTCGTAGCTTGACCTTAGCTATGTAAACACACCCACCTAACGCAACGGCATCGTTCAAAATGAATTTTTGTGCCCAAACCAGGACCGGTCCAGCAGGTCCCATCTGTTCTCAAGTCCACCAATCACAGAGGCTTAGGTGACTTCACCAATCAAGATTGTGAGGTAGTGAGGTATTGATTATGCATTGTGAGGTAGGCGCTGTGAGACAAGCATTCTTATAAGCACTGTTAAGTAAGCACTCCTAGGTAAGAACTGCATATAAGTACCTTTATAGACGCACTGTTAGGTAAGCAATGCCATATAAGCACTGGCAGGAAAGTGCTGTTTATAAACATAGTTAAGCTAACACTGCTAAATAAGCACTGTTAGGTATGCACTGCTATATATGCACTATTAGGTAGAAAATGCTATATAAGCATTGTTAGGTACGCACTATTATATAAGCACTGTTATGTAAGCGCTGCTATATATGCAATGTTAGTTAAGCACTGTCATAAGCACTAAGCAGTGCTATATAAACACTGTTAGTTAAGTGCTGTTTATAAACATAGGCTAACATTGCTATATAAGCTCTGTTAGGTAATGACTGATATAAAAGTACTGTTAGATAAGTACTATTAGGTAAGCACTGCTAAATAAACAAAGTTAAGTAAGCACTGCTATATAAACAATGTTAGATGGGCACTGATATATAAGCACTGTTAGGCAGGCACTAATATAAAACAATGTTAGGAAAGCACAGCAATATATGCACTGTTAGGTAAGCACTGCTATATAAACACTGCTGTATTATAACTGATATATAAACACTGTTAAGTAAGCACTGCTACATAAGCACTGTTAAGTAAGCACTGCTCCATAAACACTGTTAAGTAAGCACTGCTACATAAGCACTGTTAAGTAAGTACTGCTACATAAGCACTGTTAAGTAAGTACTGCTACATAAGCACTGCTATTTAAGCACTGCTTTATGATCATTACTATATAACCAGTGATTGATAAGCACTACTAAATAAGCACGGCTATATAACCACTCTTAGGCAAACGTTGCTATATAAATAATGCTAAGTAAGCACTGCTATATAAGAAATGCTATATAAACATGTAACATGTAATTAGATAATCACTGCACTATAAGCATTGTTAGATAAACACTAATATATAAGCACTGTAAAGTAAGTACTGCTATAGAGGCGCTGCTATATAAACAATGTTAGGTAAGCACAGCTATATAAGCACTGTTAGGTAAGCACTGCTAAATAAACACCGTTTGGTTTGATCTGTTATATAAGCAAGGTTAGGTAAGCACTGTTATATTAGCCCTGTTCGGTAAGCACTGCAATATAGGCAAAATTAGGTAAACACTACTTTATAAGGACTGTTAGGTAAGCACTGTTATATAAACAATGTTAGGTAAGCACTGAAATATAAGCATTGTTAGGTAAGCACAGCTATATAAGCACTGTTAGGTAAGCACAGCTATATAAGTACTCTTTGGTAAGCACTGCTTTATAAGCCCTATTAGGTAAGCACTGCAATATCAGCATAGTTACGTAAGCACTGCTATATAAACCATGCTAGGTAAGCATTGCTATATAAGCACTGTTATGTGTGCACTGTTGTACAAACAATGCTTGGTAAGCATTGCTATATAATAAATCTTAGGTAAGCACTGCTATATATAAGCACCGTTACAAGCACTTTTGGGTAAGAGCTCATATGTATAAACACTGTTAGGTAAGCACTGCTATATAAACACAGGTAAGCACTGCTATATAAACAATGTTACGTAAGCATTGCTATATAAACACTGTCAAGTAAGCACTGTTATGTAACCACTGTCAGGTAAGCACTGCTATATAAGCACTGTTAGGCTAACACTGCTATAAACAATGTTAGGTAAGCATTGTTAGGTAAGCACTGCTATATAAACACTGTTAGGCTAACATATCTATATAAACAATGTAAAGTAAGCACTGCTATATAAGCACTGTTACATTAACACTGGTATATAAGCACTGTTATACATGCACTGCTATATAAGCACTGTTATACAAGCACTGCTATATAAACACTGTTACGTTACACTGGTATATAAGAACTGTTATACAAGCACTGCTATATAAACACTGTTATACAAGCACTGCTATATAGGCACTGTTATACAAGCACTGCTATATAGGTACTGTTATACAAGCACTGCTATATAAGCACTGTTATACAAGCAGAGCTATATAAGCACTGTATACAAGCAAGCACTGCTATATAAGCACTGTTATACAAGCACTGCTATATAGGCATTGTTATACAAGCACTGCTATATAAACACTTTGGCTATCACTGCTATATAAACAATTCTAGGTAAGCACTGCGATATAGGCCTGATTAAGTATGCACTGCTATATAAGCACTGATATATAGGCCCGATTAAGTATGCACTGCTATATAGGCACTGATATATATGCCCTATTAAGTATATAAGCACTGTTATACAAACACTGTTATAAGCACTGTTACAAGCATTGTCATATAAGCACTGCTATAAGTACTGTTAGAGGAACACTGCTATAAGCACTGTTAGGGTAACACTGCTATAAGCACTCTTAGGGTAACACTGCTATAAGCACTGTTAGGGTAACACTGATATAAGCACTGTTAGGGTAACACTGCTATAAGCACTGTTAGGGTAACACTGATATAAGCACTGTTAGGGTAACACTGCTATAAGCACTCTTAGGGTAACACTGCTATAAGCACTGTTAGGGTAACACTTCTATAAGCACTCTTAGGGTAACACTGATATAAGCACTGTTAGGGTAACACTGCTATAAGCACTCTTAGGGTAACACTGATATAAGCACTGTTAGGGTTACACTGCTATACAAAGTTAGGTAAGCAGTGTGAGGAAATCAGTGTTGTGGAAGAGGAACACGTTCAGGAGAGACTCAGCAGTGTTCCAGGAACCCAGAGGTTGCCAGGTCACCAATGTGTTAAGAAAACGAGTCATATATGCGTCGTCCTGGACTGGTTAGCTGCGGCTCCGGCTAGACAACACAGCTCCAGTTTTTACACAGCGCGGACCCCAGTGAACTGTGAGAGGTGCCAGCGCTCTCCTTGGGGAACATCTCTCAGTACATCCTTAAGCGCCCGGGGAACCCCACACCAGCCACACGTGTCCCGCCAGCAACACCTACTGAACCATTCACCTGCCACAGGTCTTGGTCAGTATCACCTCCTCTCAAGCAGTCGTCAACACCTTCACCTCTCCTGCAGAAGCCACGATGAAGCTCTTGCTGCTCTCAGCTCTGTTGTTGACGGTGAGTGAAGCTTTTTAATGCCTTGGTTCCAGAGGGAAGATGTCAGTATTCAATCACAATCTTATTTAATATTGTTTATTGTAACTTATCATACATCCCATATCCATCCTGTGAGTGGTATTGGACATTATCCTTATTCTGTGTTTGGTATTACATCCAATAATCATTCTGTGAGCGGCAGTGGACCTCATAGCCATCCTGTGAGTGGCAGTGGACCCCATATCCATCCTGTGAGTGACAGTGAACCCCATATGCATCCTGTGAGTGGCAGTGAACCCCATCGCATCCTGTGTGTAGCAGTGGACCCCATAGCCTTCCTGAGAGTTGCAGTGGACCCAATATCCATCCTGAGAGTGATACTGAACCCCACATCCATCCTGTGAGTGACAGTGAACCCCATAGCCATCCTGTGAGTGGCAGTGAACCCCATATCCATCCTGCGAGTGACAGTGAACCCCATGACCATCCTGTGAGTGGCATTGAGCACCCATAGCTATCCTGTGAATGGCAGTGAACCCAATAACAATCCTGTGAGTAGTAGTGTACCCCCATTGCCATCCTGTGTGTGGCAGTGGACCCCATAGCCATCCTGTGAATAGCAGTGAACCCAATAGCAATCCTGTGAGTAGTATTGTACCCCATTGTCATCCTATGAGTGACAGTGGACCCCATACCTATCCTGTTAGTGGCAGTGGACCCCATATCCATCTCGTGACTGGTAGTGGACCCCGTATCCATTCTGTGAGTGGACGTGAACCCCATAGCCATCTTGTGAGTGGCAGTGGACACCCCCCACCCCTCCATAGCCATCCTTGAAAGGGTTTCAGAACCATTTCCTTTACGTGGTTATAGACCCCATATCCCTCCTGTGAGTGGTAATGAACCCCTTCCTGCGGGTGGCAGTGGATGCCACACTCTTTGAGGTCAGAAAGAATGAGTTGATTGGTGCAGCAGTCACCTTTATGGGTGGTGGTTCAGTGGTACAGTAGTAACCATTGTGGTGTGGTGGTTCATTAGTACAGTACACAACTTTGAAATGTTGTGGTTCAGTGGTGCAGAACTAAACCTTGTGGTGTGGTGGTTCAATAGTTCAGCACTGTACCACTTTGAAAGTAAAACAAATAAACAATATATTGAGCCAGAGATTGGATAAGAGATTGGCCAAGATATTATGAAAAGGAGCAAGAGATTGGGAAAGTTATTGTGCAAGAGATTGATTAACAGATTGAACAAGAGATTGGCCAAGAGATTAGCAAAATTAGTTGAAAGATTGAGCAAGAGATTACGAAATTGATTGGCAAGAGATTGAGCAAGACATGAGTATAAAAATTGGCAAGAGACTGAGCAAACAGAGTGAGCAATAGAATAAGCAAAACATTGGCAACAGAAATAGCATGAGGTTGAGCCAAATATTAGGGAAGCGATTATTAAAGAGATTGGGCATGAGAGTGGACAAGAGATTGATGGAACAGATTCTGCAAATGACTATACAAAAGGTTATACAATAGATTGTGCAAGAGATTGGGCAAATAATAGGAAAGAAATTCAGCAAGAGACTAGGTCAGTGGTTGGGCAAGACATTGGGCGAGAGAATGGACTAAGTTGGACAAGACATTGGGTGAGAGACTGGACTAGAGGTTGGGCAAGACATTGGGCGAGAGACTGGACTAGAGGTTGGCAGACATTGGCGAGAGACTGGACTAAAGGTTGACAAGACATTGGGCGAGAGACTGGACAGAGGTTGGGCAAGACATGGGCGAAGACTGGACTAAGGTTGGACATGGGGCAGAGACTGGACTAGAGGTTGGACAAGACATTGGGCGAGAGACTGGACTAGAGGTTGACAAGACATTGGCGAGAGACTGGACTAGAGGTTGGGCAAGACATTGTGCGAGAGACGGACTAAAGGTTGGACAAGACATTGGGCGAGAGACTGGACTAGAGGTTGGACAAGACATTGGGCGAGAGACTGGACTAGAGGTTGGACAAGACATTGGGTGAGAGACTGGACTAAGGTTGGACAAGACATTGGGCGAGAGACTGAGAGAAAGACTAGAGTTTGGACAAGACATTGGGTGAAGACTGGACTAGAGGTTGGACAAGACATTGGGCGAGAGACTGGACTAGAGGTTGGACAAGACATTGGGCGAGAGACTGGACTAAAGGTTGGACAAGACATTGGGCGAGAGACTGGACTAGAGGTGGACAAGACATTGGCGAGAGACTGGACTAGAGGTTGGACAAGACATTGGGTGAGAGACTGGACTAGAGGTTGGACAAGACATTGGGTGAGAGACTGGACTAGAGGTTGGACTAGACATTGGGCGAGAGACTGGGCTAGAGGTTGGACAAACATTTTGTAAGAAACTGGAGTAGAAGTTGGACAAGACATTGGATGGGTGACTGGACTAGAGGTTGGACAAAACATTAGGCAAGAGATTTGGTAAGTAGGACCAGATGGACTTTGCAAACATTTAATAAACGTTAAAGTTATTAAATCATCTGAAATTACTTTCAGTTGTACGAGACACATCTATTAATATTAAATGTTTTGTTGTTTTATCAGATTGTTGTTGTGGGAACAACCTCTCAGAGCACACGCTATGCTGGGTAAGTACACTGTTTGTATGTTGTCTTTCCTAGTGTTTCCTAGAGTGTCTGGTTGGTTTGTTGTCCTTGTACCAACTAGAGAGAGAGAGAGAGAGAGAGAGAGAGAGAGAGAGAGAGAGAGAGAGAGAGAGAGAGAGAGAGAGAATAAGTGAGTGAGTGAGTGAGTGAATGAGTGAGTGTACTCACCTAATTGTGCTTGCGGGGGTTGAGCGTTGGTTCTTTGGTCCCGCCTCTCAACTGTCAATCAACTAGTGTACAGATTCCTGAGTCTACTGGGCTCTGTCATACCTACATTTGAAACTATGTATGGAGTCAGCCTCCACCACATCACTTCCTAGTGCATTCCATTTATTAACTACTCTGACACTGAAAAAAATCTTTCTAACGTCTCTGTGGCTCATCTGGGTACTAAGTTTCCACCTGTGTCCCCGTGTTCGTGTCCCACCCGTGCTGAAGAGTTTGTCTTTGTCCAACCTGTCAATTCCCCTGAGAATTTTGTAGGTGGTTATCATGTCTCCCCTTACTCTTCTGTTTTCCAGGGACGTGAGGTTCAGCTCCTTTAGCCTTTCCTCGTAGCTCATACCTCTCAGTTCCGGGACGAGCCTGGTGGCATACCGCTGAAACTTCTCTAACTTTGTCTTGTCTTGTGTTTAACTAGGTATGGACTCCAGGCTGGAGCTGCATATTCCAGGATTGGTCTGACATAAGTGGTATACAGGGCTCCTGAGCGATTCCTTACACAAGTTTCTTAAGGCAGTTCTTATGTTGGCCAGTCTAGCATATGCCGCTGATAATATCCTTCGTGTACTCACCTAGTTGTGCTTGCGGGAGTTGAGCTTTGGCTCCGCCTGTCAACGGTCAATCTACTGGTGTACAGATTCTCGACCTTCTCGATCTCCATCATATCTACATTTGAAACTGTGTATGGAGTCAGCCTCCACCACATCACTTCCTAGTGCATTCCATTTACTAACTACTTTGGCACTAAAAAAGTTCTTTATAATGTCTCTGCAACGCATTTGGGTACTCAGCTTCAGCCTGTGTCTCCTTGTGCGTGTACCACCCGTGTTAAATAACCCATCCTTGTCTACTCTGTCAATTTCCCTGAGAATTGTGTATGTGGTGATCATGTCTCCCCGAGATCTTCTGTCTTCCAGTGTCGTGAAGTGCTTTCACGCAGTTCCTCGTAACTCATGCCTCTTAGTTCTGGTACTAGCCTAGTGGCGTACCTCTTAACTTGTTCCAGATTCCTCTTGTGCTTGACAAGGTAAATGCTTCATGTTGGGGCCGCATACTCCAGGATTGACCTTACAAACGTGGTATACAAGGTTCTGAATGATTCCTTACACAGGTTTCAGATGGCAGTTCTGATGTTAGCCAACCTCACATACGCCGCCGATGTTATTCTTTTGATGTGGGCTTCAGGAGATAGGTTTGGCGTGATATCGACCCTAGATCTTTCTCTCTGTCCGTTTCGTGTAGGACTTCATTTCCCACTCGGTATCCAGTGTCTAGCCTTCTATTTCCTCCAGCTAGTTTCATTACCTTACATTTATTTGGGTTGAACTTTAGTAGCCATTTGTTGGACCATTCCTTCAGCTTGTCCAGGTCATCTTGTAGTCTCTTACTATCTTCCTCTATCTTAATACTCCTCATAGTAGTTGCTTCATCAGCAAACATTGAGAGGAATGAGTCTATTCTCTTTGGGGGGATCATTTGCATATATCAGAGACAGTATAGGTTCATGGATTGATCCCTGTGGAACTCCACTGGTGTATTCACCAAGTTGTATTCACCTAGTTGTGCTTGCCGGGGTTGAGCTCTGTTCTTTCGGCCCGCCTCTCAACTGTCAATCAATCAACTGTTACTAACTATATTTTTCCCCCACACACGCGTACATTCCTAGAAAGCAGCCCGTAACAGCTGTCTAACTAACTCCCAATTACCTGCTAGGTGACAGGGGCATCAGGGTGAAAGAAACTTTGCCCATATTGTTTTTTCCATCTGCTCAATTGTGTACTCAGTTTCCACCTGAGTCCCCTTGTTCGCGTACCACCCAAGTCTCCCCAACTCTTCTGTTTTCAAGTTTTGTGAGGTTCAGGTTCAGTTCAGTAATCTTTCCTCGTAGCTCATCCCTCTCAGCTCGGGGACTAGCCTGGTGGCCTACCTCTGAACCTTTTCTAACTTTGTGTGAGTGTGTGTACTCACCTATATGTACTCACCTATATGTGTCTGCAGAATCGAGCATTGACTCTTGGATCCCGCCTTTCGAGCATCAGTTGTTTACAGCAATGACTCCTGTCCAATTCCCTATCATACCTGGTTTTAAAATTATGAATAGTATTTGCTTCCACAACCTGTTCCTTAAGTGCATTCCATTTTCCCACTACTCTCACGCTAAAAGAAAACTTCCTAACATCTCTGTGACTCATCTGAGTTTCCAACTTCCATCCATGTCCCCTCGTTCTGTTACTATTCCGTGTGAACATTTCGTCTATGTCCACTCCGTCAATCCCTCTGAGTATTTTATACGTTCCTATCATGTCCCCCCTCTCCCTTCTTCTTTCTAGTGTCGTAAGGCATAGTTCCCCCAGGCGCTCCTCATACCCCATCCCTCGTAGCTCTGGGACGAGTCTCATTGCAAACCTCTGAACCTTTTTCAGTTTCATTATATGCTTCTTCAGATGGGGACTCCATGATGAGGCGGCATACTCTAAGACTGGCCTCACGTAGCAGTGTAAAGAGCCCTAAATGCCTCCTTACTTAGGTTCTGAATGATGTTCTAACTTTTGCCAGTGTAGAGAGTACGCTGCTGTCGTTATCCTATTTTATGTGCCTCAGGAGATAGAAAATTCGTGTTATTTCGTCTCCACTCAACGCTGCATGGCCTAACTGCTGCCCAGCATGAGTAAGTGCATGGAGACTTAATATGCCATAACTCACAGTGAACCTCAACAGAAATCAACCAAATTACCCAATTTTCGCCTGCCTATCCACGACCCTGTTGCCAAGCGCTCACCATACGCCTATCCCCACTATAATTCTCCAAGTATCTATCTCTAGGAACACTACCAAGAATCTATCGCCGAAAATATGCCCAAACATAGCAACAAGCAAGGTAGGGGTGCCTCTCGCTCTCCATCCTTAACTCCTAGAGATCTGAATGGAACACTGGCAACGCTGCAATCCTCGCCGATGTTGGTAAACACAGCATCCGCTCCCCCTCCTCACTCCCCCCTTCAACTCAACTTGAATCTCTAGCTTTAGAATTCATCCAATCTATGGCTCCCTGTCTAAACTTCAAACCTCTCAGAAGTAACCCATGGCTGCAGAAACTTCACAACCTTGTGCTAAGGCAATCTGAAGCTATTTCGGCCCTCCAAGCCACAGTCACCCAACACAACATACCATAGATCGCCTCCTTGAATCATCGACGAACAACAACCAAGAAATTCTCAACCTACAAACTGTTGCAAATGATGCAATGGATCAAATACGGAAGGTTCAGGCAGAGGAAACCCTCTCAGCTCAAAGTGACCTCCTTCAAAAGCTGGAAAAACAGATCAATCTCCTTCACATTCACCAGGCGGCTTCCGAAGATGACCTAGAGCAACAACAACTTCATGACTCCCTGATAATTAGCTCTACTGATCTACCTGAGGAACAACAAGGTGAGAATTGTTGTAACATAGCCCACACCCTAATTAATTCAAAGATCAAAGTCAATGTTGCTATCAAATCAGCTATCAGGATAGATAAAACAGTCCCCGTAGCAGTAGGAGATTGCTCATCAAACTTGCAGATCCCTCTGTTAAGTCTGACCTTATACAATCAGCTGCTAAGCAAAAACCAACCTCTATATAAATGAGTGTCTTACAAAGCAGCGTGGATCCCTCCTCTTCAGGCTGCGTCAATTCGCAAACGGAACCCTGGTCTTATCAAGCAGTGTTACACTAGGAATGGAACGATCATTGCTAAGAAGGAAAGTGCAGGAAAAAGATATGAAATAAAGTGTGACCAACAACTACTGGCCTTCTTTAGTGATTGTGGTATATCGGAAAACCTGAACCCGACCAATGCCAGTACTTAAAATAACTCATTCAGTGCCTGAGCCTAACCTAACTTAATCTAACTTTGTCCAAGGTGCTGTCTCTGCATTACCATTTACCTAATGTTCTCTCATTCATATGATCTTCTAAATAATCCGTCAAGTCTCCATGCACTTATCCAAGCATCTACCTCATTATCATTGTAAAATTTTGCTCTTAAATCTAATCTTACCCTATTTTTAAATTTTAAATTAATTGTATTGATTTATGTCCTCTATTGTAAAGTAATTATTGATCTCACTTTGTTCTCTTAATTAAGTTCATACTAATTCTAGGTTAATAACTAAGCTAATTAAAACTTATTATCTTTAAGATTATTTTACTTTACAATTATCATTTGTCAAATTTTTTTTATATATTCATCTTGACTGTCTCTACCGATTTTTTGTTCTCTCCACCAAACTTGTGTTTCCTCCATGGCTATCTAGTGTCCTTATCCTACTTCTATTTGTTTATTTTCTTTTGTTTATTTGCATTTATTGTTGTGTTTTGCTATAATTATTCTCTAATTTTAGTAGACTTAGTACTTTGTAAGCTTTTATTGTATTGTTATATTATTGTATTGTTGTGTTTTGCTATAATTAACTTTTCTATTGAAAAGTAATTATTGATCTCATTTTGTTCTCTTAATAAGTTCATACTATTTCTGGTTAATAACCAGCCTTTTTATGCAGACAAGTATAGACCCAGAACTAAACCTCTTATCCACTATCTATGACAATCATCACTTTAATGATCAAAATTGCAGATATTTTACAGCACATGATGTAAACAATGTATTACACATAATCACAATATCTCTGTAATCAACTTGAACGTTAGATCCCTAGGAAAACACTTCGATGATGTTAGTGCCTTGATTGAAACTATTGACAACAAATTCTCTTTTATTATACTTACTGAAACGTGGTTGAAAGAGGACACTACTCAACTCTTTAACATGCCTAACTACTCAGCAATTCACAACTGTCGTCAAATTCAGAGAGGTGGTGGTACTGCTCTTTACTACCACCATGAACTAACATGCTTAAATATAATTAGAACTAGAGACAGCTGTGGGGAGTATATCTTCGCCAGTTTCAGAGTCAAGGGTGCCGAGTCTGTCCTGTCTGTGGGTGCAGTCTATAGAATTCCTACACTGATTGTCCGAATTCAATTCAA
>WNGS01009202.1:2389407-2408412 GCA_020271785.1 Procambarus virginalis
CTCTAGTCCAGTCTCTCACCCAATGTCTTGTCCAGCCTCTAGTCCAGTCTCTCACCCAATGTCTTGTCCAACCTCTAGTCCAGTCTCTCGCCCAATGTCTTGTCCAACCTTAGTCCAGTCTCTCAACCCAATGTCTTGTCCAACCTCTAGTCCAGTCTCTCGCCCAATGTCTTGTCCAACCTCTAGTCCAGTCTCTCACCCAATGTCTTGTCCAACCTCTAGTCCAGTCTCTCACCCAATGTCTTGCCCGACCTCTAGTCTCTCACCCAATGTCTTGTCCAATCTCTAGTCCAGTCTCTCACCCAATGTCTTGTCCAGCCTCTAGTCCAGTCTCTCACCCAATGTCTTGTCCAGCCTCTAGTCCAGTCTCTCGCCCAATGTCTTGTCCAGCCTCTAGTCCAGTCTCTCACCCAATGTCTTGTCCAGCCTCTAGTCCAGTCTCTCACCCAATGTCTTGTCCAGCCTCTAGTCCAGTCTCTCACCCAATGTCTTGTCCAGCCTCTAGTCCAGTCTCTCACCCAATGTCTTGTCCAACCTCTAGTCCAGTCTCTCGCCCAATGTCTTGTCCAACCACTGACCTAGTCTCTTGCTGAATTTCTTTCCTATTTATTTGCCCAATCTCTTGCACAATCTATTGTATAACCTTTTGTATAGTCATTTGCAGAATCTGTTCCATCAATCTCTTGTCCACTCTCATGCCCAATCTCTTTAATAATCGCTTCCCTAATATTTGGCTCAACCTCATGCTATTTTCTGTTGCCAATGTTTTGCTCATTCTATTGCTCACTCTGTTTGCTCAGTCTCTTGCCAATTTTTATACTCAGTGTCTTGCTTAATCTCTTGCCAATCAATTTCGTAATCTCTAGCTCAATCTTTCAACTAATTTCCTGCTCTTTTGCGTAATCTCTTGGCCAATCTCTTGTTCAATCTGTTAATCAATCTCTTGCACAATAACTTTCCCAATCTCTTGCTCCTTTTCATAATATCTTGGCCAATCTCTTATCCAATATCTGGCTCAATATATTGTTTATTTGTTTTACTTTCTCAGTGGTACAGTGCTGAACTATTGAACCACCACACCACAAGGTTTAGTTCTGCACCACTGAACCACAACATTTCAAAGTTGTGTACTGTACTAATGAACCACCACACCACAATGGTTAACTACTGTACCACTGAACCACCACCCCATAAAGGTGACTGCTGCACCAATCAACTCATTCTTTCTGACCTCAAAGAGTGTGGCATCCACTGCCACCCGCAGGAAGGGGTTCATTACCACTCACAGGAGGGATATGGGGCTATAACCACGTAAAGGAAATGGTTCTGAAACCCTTTCAGGGATGGCTATGGAGGGGTGGGGGGTGTCCACTGCCACTCACAAGATGGCTATGGGGTTCACGTCCACTCACAGAATGGCTACGGGGTCCACTACCAGTCACGAGATGGATATGGGGTCCACTGCCACTAACAGGATAGGTATGGGGTCCACTGTCACTCATAGGATGACAATGGGGTACAATACTACTCACAGGATTGCTATTGGGTTCACTGCTATTCACAGGATGGCTATGGGGTCCACTGCCACACACAGGATGGCAATGGGGGTACACTACTACTCACAGGATTGTTATTGGGTTCACTGCCATTCACAGGATAGCTATGGGTGCTTAATGCCACTCACAGGATGGTCATGGGGTTCACTGTCACTCGCAGGATGGATATGGGGTTCACTGCCACTCACAGGATGGCTATGGGGTTCACTGTCACTCACAGGATGGATATGGGGTTCAGTATCACTCTCAGGATGGATATTGGGTCCACTGCAACTCTCAGGAAGGCTATGGGGTCCACTGCTACACACACAGGATGCGATGGGGTTCACTGCCACTCACAGGATGCATATGGGGTTCACTGTCACTCACAGGATGGATATGGGGTCCACTGCCACTCACAGGATGGCTATGAGGTCCACTGCCGCTCACAGGATGATTATTGGATGTAATACCAAACACAGAATAAGGATAATGTCCAATACCACTCACAGGATGGATATGGGATGTATGATAAGTTAAGTCAATAAACAATATTAAATAAGATTGTGATTGAATACTGACCTCTTCCCTCTGGAACCAAGGCATTAAAAAGCTTCACTCACCGTCAACAACAGAGCTGAGAGCAGCAAGAGCTTCATCGTGGCTTCTGCAGGAGAGATGAAGGTGTTGACGACTGCTTGAGAGGAGGTGATACTGACTAAGACCTGTGGCAGGTGAATGGTTCAGTAGGAGTTGCTGGCGGGACACGTGTGGCTGGTGTGGGGTTCCCCGGGCGCTTAAGGATGTACTGAGAGATGTTCCCCAAGGAGAGCGCTGGCACCTCTCACAGTTCACTGGGTCCGCGCTGTGTAAAAACTGGAGCTGTGTTGTCTAGCCGGAGCCGCAGCTAACCAGTCCAGGACGACGCATAATATGACTCGTTTTCTTAACACATTGGTCGACCTGGCAACCTCTGGGTTCCTGGAACACTGCTGAGTCTCTCCTGAACGTGTTCCTCTTCCACAACACTGATTTCCTCACACTGCTTACCTAACTTTGTATAGCAGTGTAACCCTAACAGTGCTTATATCAGTGTTACCCTAAGAGTGCTTATAGCAGTGTTACCCTAACAGTGCTTATATCAGTGTTACCCTAACAGTGCTTATGGCAGTGTTACCCTAACAGTGCTTATATCAGTGTTACCCTAACAGTGCTTATAGCAGAGTTCCTCTAACAGTACTTATAGCAGTGCTTATATGACAATGCTTATAACAGTGCTAATAACAGTGTTTGTATAACAGTGCTTATATACTTAATAGGGCCTATATATCAGTGCCTATATAGCAGTGCATACTTAATCGGGCCTATATATCAGTGCTTATATAGCAGTGCATACTTAATCAGGCCTATATAGCAGTGCTTACCTAGAATTGTTTATATAGCAGTGATAGCCAAAGTATTTATATAGCAGTGCATGTATAACAGTGCCTATATAGCAGTGCTTGTATCACAGTGCTTATATAGCAGTGCTTGTATAACAGTGCTTATATAGCTGTGCTTGTATAACAGTGCTTACATAGCAGTGTTTGTATAACAGTGCCTATATAGCAGTGCTTGTATAACAGTGTTTATATAGCAGTGCTTGTATAACAGTTCTTATATACCAGTGTTAACGTAACAGTGTTTATATAGCAGTGCTTGTATAACAGTGCTTATATAGCAGTGCTTGTATAACAGTGCTTATATAGCATTGATTGTATAGTAGTGCTTACGTAGCAGTGCTTGTATAACAGTGCCTATATAGCAGTGCTTGTATAACAGTGCTTATGTAGCAGTGCATGTATAACAGTGCTTATTTACCAGTGTTAACGTAACTAACGTAACAGTGCTTATATAGCAGTGCTTACTTTACATTGTTTATATAGATATGTTAGCCTAACAGTGTTTATATAGCAGTGCTTACCTAACAATGCTTACCTAACATTGTTTATAGCAGTGTTAGCCTAACAGTGCTTATATAACAGTGCTTACCTGACAGTGGTTACATAACAGTGCTTACTTAACAGTGTTTATATAGCAATGCTTACGTAACATTGTTTATATAGCAGTGCTTACCTGTGTTTATATAGCAGTGCTTACCTAACAGTGTTTATACATAGGAGCTCTTACCCAAAAGTGCTTGTAACAGTGCTTATATATAGCAGTGCTTACCTAAGATTTATTATATAGCAATGCTTACCTAGCATCGTTTGTACAACAGTGCACACATAACAGTGCTTATATAGCAATGCTTACCTAGCATGGTTTATATAGCAGTGCTTACGTAACTATGCTGATATTGCAGTGCTTACCTAATAGGGCTTATAAAGCAGTGCTTACCAAAGAGTACTTATATAGCGGTGCTTACCTAACAATGCTTATATTTCAGTGCTTACCTAACATTGTTTATATAACAGTGCTTACCTAACAGTCCTTATAAAGTAGTGTTTACCTAATTTTGCCTATATTGCAGTGCTTACCGAACAGGGCTAATATAACAGTGCTTACCTAACCTTGCTTATATAACAGATCAAACCAAACGGTGTTTATTTAGCAGTGCCTACCTAACAGTGCTTATATAGCTGTGCTTACCTAACATTGTTTATATAGCAGCGCCTCTATAGCAGTACTTACTTTACAGTGCTTATATAATAGTGTTTATCTAACAATGCTTATAATGCAGTGATTATCTAATTACATGTTACATGTTTATATAGCAGTTTTATATAGCAGTGCTTACCTAGCATTATTTATATAGCAACGTTTGCCTAAGAGTGGTTATATAGCCGTGCTTATTTAGTAGTGCTTATTAATCACTGGTTTAATAGTAATGATCATAAATCAGTGCTTAAATAGCAGTGCTCATGTAGCAGTACTTAACAGTGCTTATGTAGCAGTGCTTACTTAACAGTGTTTATGTAGCAATGCTTACTTAACAGTGCTTATGTAGCAATGCTTACTTAACAGTGCTTATGTAGCAATGCTTACTTAACAGTGCTTATGTAGCAGTGCTTACTTTACAGTGTTTATGTAGCAGTGCTTACTTAACAGTGCTTATTTAGCAGTGCTTACTTAACAGTGTTTATGTAGCAATGCTTACTTAACAGTGCTTATGTAGCAATGCTTACTTAACAGTGCTTATGTAGCAGTGCTTACTTAACAGTGCTTATGTAGCAGTGCTTACTTAACAGTGTTTATGTAGCAGTGCTTACTTAACAGTGCTTATGTAGCAGTGCTTACTTAACAGTGTTTATGTAGCAATGCTTACTTAACAGTGCTTATGTAGCAATGCTTACTTAACAGTGCTTATGTAGCAATGCTTACTTAACAGTGCTTATGTAGCAATGCTTACTTAACAGTGCTTATGTAGCAGTGCTTACTTAACAGTGCTTATGTAGCAATGCTTACTTAACAGTGCTTATGTAGCAATGCTTACTTAACAGTGCTTATGTAGCAGTGCTTACTTAACAGTGTTTATATATCAGTTATAATACAGCAGTGTTTATATAGCAGTGCTTACCTAACAGTGCATATATTGCTGTGCTTTCCTAACATTGTTTTATATTAGTGCCTGCCTTACAGTGCTTATATATTAGTGCCCATCTAACATTGTTTATATATCAGTGCTTACTTAACTTTGTTTATATAGCAGTGCTTACCTAATAGTACTTATCTAACAGTACTTTTATATCAGTCCTTACCTAACAGAGCTTATATAGCAATGTTAGCCTATATTTATAAACAGCACTTAACTAACAGTGCTTATATAGCACTGCTTAGTGCTTATGAGAGTGCTTAACTAACATTGCATATATAGCAGCGATTACATAACAGTGCTTATATAATAGTGCGTACCTAACAATGCTTATATAGCATTTTCTACCTAATAGTGCATATATAGCAGTGCTTACCTAACAGTGCTTATTTAGCAGTGTTAGCTTAACTATGTTTATAAACAGCACTTACCTGTCAGTGCTTATATGGCATTGCTTACCTAACAGTGCGTCTATAAAGGTACTTATTTGCAGTGCTTACCTAAGAGTGATTACTTAACAGTGCTTATAAGAATGCTAGTCTCACAATGCCTACCTCACAATGCACAATCAATACCTCACAATCTTGATTGGTGGAGTCACCTAAGCCTCTGTGATTGGTGGACTTGAGAACAGAGGGGACCTGCTGGTCCGGTCTTGGTTTGGGCACAAAAATTCATTTTGAACGATGCCGTTGCGTTAGGTGGGTGTGTTTACGTAGCTAAGGTCAAGCTACGAGAAGCGATACTTAAGGCATTCCCATCTCATAGTACAATCAACGCGCCTCAGCCGTAGAGGGGCAGAATCCGGAATCCGCGAGCGAAAGTACCTTGATTTAGTGAGGAGAGGACTTAATGCAAAAGTAAAGTCATCGGCCGCATGATAGCCGAGCAGAGGCTACAGACTGTGTTGGTTATATCCGCGATTAGTATTGACATCGTTCGTCATCCATGCCTTAGTCTAAAGGTATCTAATAGAGACGAAACTGGGGAAGGCTCTCCAGTGTTGTAAAGACTTTGTGTTGGTAATTCTGGGAATTTCGGTCCAACACTTGGGATTCTTGACATTACCTCACCGCGCCATTATTTCGTCCACGCTTGCACCCTGTGTAAGGAGCACTGTCGCTCCAGTCTGGGAGTGGTGTAAGGAGATGTGTACCAAACCTCGCAAGCGGCAATATGCCCCAGTCTCCACTCATCGCTCATGCTGCACCGCGCCGTGAGAGCACGCTGTGGTCATCCGTGGTTCTGTCTTAACCACGAGGGGGTAGTGAGGGAAATCTTCAGCTCTACAGTGCTTAGGCAGTATGAATGAGTTTGAGTGATTGTGGAGGCCGGCCAAGGTAAAGTGAGTACTCTCTTGTATATTGGTGTAAGATTCAGTAACTGAATTCAAATCTCAGGGCTCCATCTAGCATTGTCCATAAAACACGTGTTCATGTGATCAGGAATTGCAGACACGTAAGCTTCACCTGTATAATTAACGTCAATCAGTCCGAGGGAAGAACCCAACTGTGTGAAGGACGTAAAGTTGTGTATGATATATATGGAACACATTTAGTTTGGACTGTTATGTTTGAGTCGGCTAATTACCGTCATTGTTGCAACTTCATTGTGCCAATTGTAAAGTGTGGTTTATGTGTTGCATGCTTTATATTCCATATATGTGATATCTTTCTAGGAGTATCCAGTTCCGGCAGTGAATAACGGTAATGTATCTGTGACTGTGTACTGGGAGATTTCCCAGTGGTGTTTACTGTAATATTTGTACCAGTGTGTTTGTTATACAAAGTGTGTTGTGTGACTTTTGGGCGGTGAATACATATTTTATTTCACTGTGGGTGGTGTGACATCCATTGCAGGCTACTGCAAAATGTACCATGTTGTGTGTTGTCTGTATGACAAGACCTTGGGTGTAATCTTCATTTGTTTGACAAATTAAGGATTCAGTGAGAGTTAATGAGGGTCATTAACGTCACCTAGGGTTAGCACATTGCTTGATGAGAGAACTGTCGTGTTGAGATTAATGTAATACGTACGGGAGCAATTAGTGATTCGTGGGACAGCTGACTGGTCACTCTAGCAAATTAGGGTAATTAGCATCATCATAGTGAGTTCACACAGTGATGAGGGACTGTCGAGGGAGCGACGGTAATTGTGTTAACGTAAATAGTTCTTGACTATTTATCTGCCCATTGGACGGCTAATTAATAACTCAAGTTATTTTTTTTTATTTTTACATGCAAGCATGCGTATAAGTTACAATAAAAGCAGAAACAAATACAACATAGAACAAAGGTACAAAGCACAAAGCACACATATGTACATGGACAAAGGAACAAATCAAGAGAAGACCAGCCAGAAGGGCTGACCACAAAACAAAAATGCATATACAAACATAACACAAATATAAACACAGCAGAAGACAAACATAAGGGAAAACCCCAGAACAAAATGCACATAAAACAAGCCTACTAACACCTCAAACACAGACGGAGAGGCACCAAAACAAAACGAGAAACATGCAATAATAAGGATAATACCAATAAAGGAAACAGAGCTGCCATAACAAACGGGAGGCAAAACAGAAAAAAGAGCACAACCCCTGGCGGGAACACGCCAACAGCCTGAAGGGCACACAATATGACAAACAAGCGCACACGACATCCACAACCGAACACACAAACGCACAGGAACCGCACACCCACCCACCAGCCATACAAAGAAAACCCACAACACAAACCGGAGCACGCAGGAACCGGGAAACAAAACCCACCCCACCCACTCACACACACACCCCATCTGCACCCCACAACCATGCACACAACAGGAAACACAGAATACACAGAAATCATTTGCGAGGAACAAGGTGAGAAGTGTACTTCTCCGGGAAAAAATCGTAAGGATACTTCCTCTTGTAAGCTTCCCAGACCAAATCTTCAAGGTCGGTAGGGTTTTTGATCCCCCGCTGCCGAGGGGGTACCATAAACTCAGGAACATCCAGATCGGGCGGCATCGGCCAACGCCCGAGGTCACTGACGCAAGTCACATAACGAGGCCGGGGAGCACCATCCACGCCCTTCGAGGAAGCAGACGACACTGGAGAAGTGGACGATAGCTGCCGAGACTGCCTCGCCGTCATACGCACAGGAGCAGGGGCCGGACGATGAGACGGTAGCACCTCCACGGAGACCGCAGGAGACACGGAAGAGACTGCTAGAGACGGAAGACGCGGCATGACCGCTGCCGAGGAAACGGGTAACGAGGAAAGGGCCACAGAACTCCCAGAGCGAGCATCCTTTCCCAACACCATCACCAGGCCACCCCGCTCACCACCAACCTCAGCAGGGGGAACCACCCCCACGAAGAACCGGAGCCATCCGACGCAGGCAACGCACCTGAAGCAGGACCCTCGGACACCAGACCAGAAGGGGAGGCCGAAACACCGGCACCTGCATCCTCAGGCAAGTGCACCTCCGCCACCACCGTAGTGTGCACCACAACCGGATCCACCCCACCGTCACCGGAAGGACCACACTCGTCTAAGTCGCCAACGTCAGCCCACGCAGAAGAACAACGCCGGGAACACTTAGGCTCGGGCCACATATCATCAGACCCGGAGGCAGACTCAGCGACACGTGCAACACTAGCCGGGCGAACCGGCGCACGCCTCAGTACGGCAGCATCCTCAACCACATGGGGCATCAGGGCAGGCACAGGAGGAAGCGCCGCATCCACCCCAGCTCCCAGCACAGCCGGAATAGACAGCGAGGGAGCAGGGACCGGGACAGACACAGCAGAGGAAGAACTGGAAGATGAGGGGTCCGAGCAGACGGCAGTCGGAAGAGGCTCAGGGACACCAGCCGGAGCAGGCTGAGCACCAGGCGAGGACACAACCCCCGGAGGAGAGGCGACAACGACAGGGGGCGCAACAGGCAGAGCAACAGCTGACACAGAGGGCACCTCCTCAGCCGAAGAGACGTCCACATCCACCGAATCAGTCCCCACAGGAAGCGGCGGAAAATCCTCCTCACTGAAGAGATTCACTGGTGCAATGGCAGGCGCAGAACAGTCAGCAGCCTGATGGATCAAAAGGCCACAGCGATAACACGTCCGCGGCTGGCGGGCGTAAAACACCCGAACGTTGTACCCCATAAGGCGCACAGAGGACGGAATATCTGCCCGGAGTCTCATGCCCAGGGTGCGAATGTTAGTCCTCACACCCTTAAGTAGACTGGAGGACACCACGTTCACCCGCACACTAACCACTGCGCCAAACTGGCCTAAATACCGCCGTAGCAGACCCTCCGGAAACTCCAAGGGAGCCCCATGCACACTGATGTAAGTGAGGGCACCACTGCGATCAGAGAAGGTCACAGTGCCCGCACCATCCGGCAGGGGTAATGTCCTCCCCTTGTATCGCCGGAGAAAATCGCGATACGCCATCTCCTCAGTGAATTTCACTATCGCCCGATGGGCCGTTACCAACTCGACCCAATAAGTTGCTAACACAGGGACAGATAGCATATCACAAGCCAGCGACTCCGACTCCGGGTAACAGGCCCGCACAGAGAATTCGAGCCCCACAGACTGAGCCCGGACGACAGGGGGAAGAGGGACCCCCATCGTAACTCCACGTCAGCACAGGCAGGCAGAGACACACCCGCCCCCAACTGTCCAAACAGGTAAACAAGCCCCAACTGCCGGAGCGCCGAATCAACACATCTGCCCCCTACCGAACCTAGGGCCAGACTCCTCAGAGATGGTGGTTATAGCCCTCATTTGATGACCTTGACTGGCTACATTATAAGTTGTAGGTAAGGGGAAAGTGGCGCCCTGATACAAACGAAATGGTACCCCCCTACCTGCAGATCCGCCATTTTGTAGAGGATGCCTGCCGACTGCTGATTGGCTAACTTAGGTCATGGGCGACCAATCAGAGCCCGCTGTGACGTCACCGAGTGCCCCTGGCGACGCCAGCGGTGGTAGCGTCAGAGTTGACCTGGCTGTGGAGGTGAGAGGATGCGCCTCAATCAGCTCTCGTGGATTTGAGGCTTCTAGGGCCTTACTCAGTGGATTAAAGCTAGCCATCGCAGCCCACCATTGTTATTGGAGACCCTGTGCTTCTGGGAAGCAAGAAGAAACCAAGTTCATTGAGCAGAGAAGTGCCAAAACTTGAAGAATCGGTCGGCGACGACGCTGGAGAGGCACCGCCTGACGCTGAGGGTCTGGAAGGTGTGGCGGGCAGGCCTAGCTGTGACCGGGTCACGTTCACTGAGGATTTTGGAGGGACGACACCGTTCCTAGGCAAGGAGCAACGCCTTGTGGAAGAGACGAGTGTGTGCTTACAGTGATTAGCTCAATGCCCACTGCTGAACCAGGATTGGGATATCTGAAACTCTGGGAGTGGTTCGGCGACGACGCGGTTTCACGACACCTGACGACTTGTGGAACGTTCCTGGATCGTCAAGGACCGACTCAGGAAGCGTGGGAACCTCACACCATCGAGGGACAGGCGTCGTGAGCCAGGAATGTAAAGGTAGATCAATTTCCCTCCCATTACCCCTTGTTTGGTTAGGCTAGATAGGCCATTATGTTCATATATGTGTTATAGTATAACATTGATACGCCAGTAGTAGGATAGGCTGCAAGACAGCTTGTGTCCAGGACTGTTGAAGAGGACAGTGTGTTTGGACGACGGGGCAGTTGAAGAGGTGGTAGCCGACGTCGACGAAGAGGCCCCTATGTGTGAGAGTGTGTGGCTTCTTTTAATCTTCCCAGTTGAAGGAGTTGTTGGAGGTCGTGAAAGAAGAGTTGCTGACGATCTCCAGATATATTATTCTCATTTTTCCATTCCTGTATTGGTGGTAAATGTATATGTGATCATGCAGGTTATGTCAGTAAATTCACATATTTTATCATGGTGTTTAAGTGCGCCTCCATAATAATCTCTATGAGCATACACGCGGGATATCATAGTCCCACCTAGCGAACATCACGTTTTCTACAGAAGTTCGTAGTGGCTGGAGAGTGGTAAAGCACCACAGACTTATGTAGAACTGTAACCTAGGCTATCTTTCCAGTATCAGAGCCGGAATGGTGGCAACACTTTGGCAACAAGCAATGTAGTGGCTGAAGAGAGGTAAAGCCACACAGACTTTTATGGGAGAGTACCTTGGGCTGACAGTCCAGTGTCAGATCTATAGGAGTAGCAACACTTTGGCAACAAGCAGTATAGAATACACCCACTGAACTGCACTGCTGGGGTGCATGGATCTCAACCCAGCTGGCGACCTTGTTAAAAGAAGATAGGGAAGGCAAGCGGGAAAGGAATTCCTGCAACCTTTTTGTCTGGCAGGCAAGACTCAGGGGAAGTTATTGTTAAAAGGTAAGCCTGAGTCTTCCTTCACTTCTCCACGGGTCTAGGCCGGAATTGCTAATAGCAGTTTCCCCGTGGTTGACTGACGGGCTCCCAGGGTGAATCAGTGGCACCTCCAGTGGTGGGGCAAAGACTTGCGGTGGTGGGTATTACTGATCCTCTCCTGTGGGACCAGGAGACTCCGGTGAGTCCCGAGAGTCGGAGGGGCTGAGTATTCTGCCTTCTGAGCCCCTAGCAGCCAATTGCTAGCAGAGTCCCAGCCCAACTTCCGTGACAATACGTGACAATTCCGTGACTGAAAATTATCAGCTGGCTCCACTGTTGTCGTTGATGTATTTTCCTTCGAGCGTCTATCTGCAGTATCCATTATTATTGCATGTTTAGTTAATGAGCCGTCGAGTGAGGCTCCTTTGTTGCCCAGTTAGTGTGGCTGCGGCCGGTGTCGCCTACTATTGAAACCTTCGCCTTGATGCTGTGCTGTAGTTACTTTGTTGCGGCGTGAACCCACTCTTGGACTTCGGGCGTGAACACTTTCTTGGACTCTGGGACCTTCCGGCCCACTCGTTGAGTGGCCTTGCGGCACTAGTGTCTTTTCCTTGCGGCGCTAGTGTCTTTGCCTTGCAGCGCTACTGTCTTTTCCTTGCAGCGCTAGTGTCTTTGCCTTGTGGTGTTACTGTCTTTGCCTTGCACCGCTAATGTCTTTACCTTGCAGCGCTAGTGTCTTTGCCTTTCGGTGTTACTGTCTTTACCTTGCGGCGCTAGTGTCTTTGCCTTGTGGCGCTACTGTCTTTGCCTTGCGGCATATTTCATATGGAGCCTTGCGGCTATTGTCTGTGTTGTTGGTTTCTGTGTTTGGTGTGTTGGTCTTCCGCGGGTCTCCTGCTATTTACTGAGGGGTTCTTTATGTCCACTATCACTCGTATTCTCTCTCTCCCTCTCGCTTGCTGTTATCATGGATATTCCCTCATAACTCCTGTGTACTTACAATGCTACTTCCCCCTCTTCTGTTGCTTCCCTCTATTGATCACGTGTGAAGGGACAGTAACAGTGCTACTTCCCCTCTCTTTCTGTTGCTTCTGTTTCCTGATTACCTGTTCACCTCACACTTTCAGCTCGGTGGCTTGTCAAAGATCTCCCAGTTATTTCTGAGGACTTTTTCAGCTGAGTTTTGAACTGGAGAAATATCTTGACATTTACGGTTAAGTTGTTGGACATTTTCAAGATGTGGTCTGGAAAATTATCTTCCAATTTGTTCGGTGTCTTAAAGGTCTGGAAGACATCAGCCTTGTCATGTCTGGTTTGTAGTGTTGTTAGTCCTAAGGCAGGCAATGGGTCGTATGATTATCCCTAGCTTTTGGTTAGCTATTTTTTGCAGGTTGTACTTGTTAAGCAACTTTTAACTCCTGGTGGATGATACGTCCTGGTTCCCTTTCTTCATCAATCTGTTGCACGGTAGTGCTGTTGATGTAATAATTATGATGTGAATTGGTATGCCTAACAGCATTGTCTTACATTTGTCAATGTTAAAAGGCATTTGCCAGTCTCCTGAGCGATCTTCTGACTGTCCGGGACAGGCAGCCTATACATGTTAGGCTTATATCGAGGTCCCTACCCCTCCCCCCCTTCAACCCACAAAGGAAGAATTATTGCCCCGCCCAGGAGGCAACCCCACAACAAGCTGACTAACTCCTGGGTATCTACTTACTGCTAGGTGAACAGGCGCATTAGGTGATGAGAAATGCGCCCAGACATTTCTGTCCCGCCCGGGAATCGAACACGAAATTCCCGATTGTGAGTGAAAAACGAACCTGACCCGATTGACCTTAATTGGTTGGGCACTGTTCTAAATTTACTCAGATGCAAATTGTAAATTTTTCTGGGATATGCATGGTATGGATATTCATCCTGCATGGCAGGATGTCTCCATATCATTGGAACTTAGCTAAATGAACTTTGGGGTTCAGTTCTGAGCCCATTATGTGGCTGTGTAAGCTTGTCCGTTACCACCCACAGGGCGGGGACGGCGGGCATAATAATGAACTAAACATATCATATATATCGGTTCCTTAGCTTCACCTCCCTTACCAGCGGTACTGTCATACTGGCTTAGTACTTTCTCATAATTATCTTAACTCTGACCTCTTGAGTGGTGGTGGTGTTGGGTGTGTCTAGGGGCGTCCTGCACACCCCCCCCCCCCCATCCCACACACACAAAACTTGTGTAAGGAAATTACAAACTTGTGTAAGGAATCATTCAGAACTTTGTATACCACATATGTCAGACCAATCCTGGAATATGCGGCTCCAGCATGGAGTCCATATCTAGTCAAGCATAAGACTAAACAGGAAAAGGTTCAAAGGTTTGCCACAAGATTAGTACCCAAACTGAGAGGTATGAGCTACGAGGAGAGACTACGGGAATTAAACCTCACGTCGTTGGAAGACAGAAGAGTTAGGGGGTGGGGACATGATCACAACATACAAGATTCTCAAAGGAATTGATAGGGTAGATAAAGACAGGCTATTTAACACAAGGGGCACACGCACTAGGAGACGCAGGTGGAAATTGAGTGCCCAAATGAGCCACAGAGATATTAGAAAGATTTTTTTTAGTGTCAGAGTAGTTGACAAATGGAATGCATTAGGCAGTGATGTGGTGGAGGCTGACTCCATACACAGTTTCAAATATATACATGACAGAGCTCAGTAGGCTCATGAATCTGTACACCAATTGATTGACAGCTGAGAGGCGGGACCAAAGAGCCAGAGCTCAACTCCCGCAAGCACAAATAGGTGAGTACAAATTGGTGAGTAGACACACACACACACACACACACACACACACACACACACATAAGTCTGTACAGGGTATGATGGACTATGTTACCCAAAAGTGTCAGGAGGCAGTAAACAGGTTCATCCCGGTCCAAAGGGAAAAATCCGAGAAGCAACAGAAGAATCCATGGTATAATAGGGAATGTATGGAAGCGAAGAAACTGAACAAAAGGGCGTGGAGGAACTTCCGGAATAACAGAACACCAGAAACAGAGAGAGATACCAGAGAGCCAGGAATGAGTACGTCAGGGTGAGAAGAGAAGCAGAGAAAAGTTTTGAAAATGATATAGCAAACAAAGCCAAGACCGAACCAAAGCTACTCCACAGTCACATCAGAAGGAAAACAACAGTGAAAGAACAGGTATTGAAACTTAGAACAGGCGAGGACAGGTATACAGAGAATGACAAAGAGGTGTGTGAAGAACTCAACAAGAGGTTCCAGGAGGTCTTCACAATAGAACAAGGTGAGGTCACTGTGCTAGGAGAAAGGGAGGTAAATCAGGCGGCCTTGGAAGAGTTCGAAATTACGAGAGAGGAGGTAAAGAGACACCTGCTGGATCTGGATGTTAGGAAGGCTGTTGGGCCAGACGGGATCTCACCTTGGATACTGAAAGAGTGTGCAGAGGCACTTTGCTTGCCACTCTCCATAGTGTATAGTAAGTCACTGGAGACGGGAGACCTACCAGAAATATGGAAGACGGCGAATGTGGTCCCAATATACAAAAAGGGCGACAGGCAAGAGGCACTGAACTACAGGCCAGTGTCCTTGACTTGTATACCATGCAAGGTGATGGAGAAGATCGTGAGAAAAAACCTGGTAACACATCTGGAGAGAAGAGACTTCGTGACAAATCGCCAACATGGGTTCAGGGAGGGAAAATCTTGCCTTACAGGCTTGATAGAATTCTACGATCAGGTGACAAAGATTAAGCAAGAAAGAGAGGGCTGGGCGGACTGCATTTTCTTGGACTGTCGGAAAGCCTTTGACACAGTACCGCATAAGAGGCTGGTACATAAGCTGGAGAGACAGGCAGGTGTACTGGTAAGGTGCTCCAGTGGATAAGGGAGTACCTAAGCAATAGGAAGCAGAGAGTTACGGTAAGGGGTGAGACCTCCGATTGGCGTGAAGTCACCAGTGGAGTCCCACAGGGCTCTGTACTCGGTCCTATCTTGTTTCTGATATATGTAAATGATCTCCCGGAGGGTATCGATTCATTTCTCTCCATGTTTGCGGACGATGCCAAAATTATGAGAAGGATTAAAACAGAAGAGGACTGTTTGAGGCTTCAAGAAGACCTAGACAAGCTGAAGGAATGGTCGAACAAATGGTTGTTAGAGTTTAACCCAACCAAATGTAATGTAATGAAGATAGGTGTAGGGAGCAGGAGGCCAGATACAAGGTATCATCTGGGAGAGGAAATTCTTCAGGAATCAGAGAAAGAAAAAGACTTGGGGGTTGATATCACGCCAGACCTGTCTCCTGCAGCACATATCAAGAGGATAACATCAGCGGCATATGCCAGGTTGGCCAACATACGAACGGCATTCAGAAACTTGTGTAAAGAATCATTCAGAACTTTGTATACCACATATGTCAGGCCAATCCTGGAGTATGCAGCCCCAGCATGGAGTCCATATCTAGTCAAGGATAAGACTAAACTGGAAAAGGTTCAAAGGTTTGCCACCAGACTAGTGCCCGAGCTGAGAGGTATGAGCTACGAGGAGAGACTACGGGAATTAAACCTCACTTCGCTGGAAGACAGAAGAGTTAGGGGGGACATGATCACCACATTTAAGATTCTGAAGGGAATTGATAGGGTAGATAAAGACAGGCTATTTAACACAAGGGGCACACGCACAAGGGGACACAGGTGGAAACTGAGTGCCCAAATGAGCCACAGAGATATTAGAAAGAACTTTTTTAGTGTCAGAGTGGTTGCCAAATGGAATGCATTAGGAAGTGATGTGGTGGAGGCTGACTCCATACACAGTTTCAAGTGTAGATATGATAGAGCCCAGTAGGCTCAGCAATCTGTACACCAGTTGATTGACAGTTGAGAGGCGGGACCAAAGAGCCAAAGCTCAACCCCCGCAAGCACAAATAGGTGAGTACAAATAGGTGAGTACACACACACACACACACACACACACACACACACACACACACACACACACACAGAGCGTGTAGGAGCGTGTTGTGCGTGTACTTAATTAGGTGTGTCTGAGGGCGGTAATTCACGGCGGGAATGATAATTAGTGGTGGTAGGGTGAGGTCCGAGGACCTGGTGGCTTGAAGGCCGCCACATCGACCTGAGACCGGCCCTGTGGCCTGGTCCTTGGTCTCCCGCCTGCACGCCTCTTCTACCCTACCATCTCCTCTCTAACTGGCACTCTCACTGGTGAATGGCACTCACTTTTTTCGCTGCTGATCTTACACAAAGGTGTCATGAAAGCAAACATTTAGATTACTTCATGCAGCGCTTCGTATTTGATTTATAACAACATTATGATATTTGTAATGTTTTTCTTCTCTAGAGTAGATTATAATAGTGTGTTACGCCGGCTGAGAGGCTCTCACCTGTCATAATTGTGGGGGACTGTTCCACCTGGCTGTTGTGTCAGCGGGGTCATCTTGGATGGCCTGTGGGAAATCATTTATACATCTTAAAATAAGCCGATTTTCAACCACAAATAACACTTAAATGTCAAATTAAATTCTTATGCAGATTCGTGCTCTGATTACATTTATAAGTAATTAATAAATAATAATAATAATACGGAGTAATATGTTATGAGCTGATGTAATACTCTGATGCGTTGTCAGCTGTACTTACCTCATCACCAGGTAGTTGAGAAACTGAAATTAGTTTTATAAAGTCTTGTTATTAAAGTTAGGTGAGGAGATTAAACCCAATACTTTATTGGAATTCATAATATTAATTTGATTTCTTAATCAATTACAATTTAGCGACCACTCCTAAATACTGTGAAGCAGTATCCTTCCCCCCCCCCCCTTCGGGGATAGCAGCCACATGGTAAGGACTGACGATTTAAATGCGCACTCAGCACGTATTATAATATATCCTTTCACGACCAAAGATCACATTCACTCTCAAACATGTACCACTTACGGGCTATTCATGCCCGTGCCACCTCTTGGGGTGGCTTAATCTTCATCAGGTGTCAATCAAACCATCGGCAGTCAAGTTCCAACTCCCACACAAGACGCTCCAAGCCTCGCTACGGACCATAAAGCCAGTACCGGCCGTATTCCAGCTCTTGGCTCCCAGCCTTCTTCCAGCTCTCTGCTCTTAAGTCCAGGCCTCAGACAAGCTCTCTGCTCTCAGGTCCAGACCTCAGACAAGCTCTCTGCTCTCAGGTCCAGACCTCAGACAAGCTCTCTGCTCTCAGGTCCAGACATCAGACAAGCTCTCTGCTCTCAGGTCTAGGCCTCAGACAAGCTCTCTGCTCTCAGGTCTAGGCCTCAGACAAGCTCTCTGCTCTCAGGTCCAGACCTCAGACAAGCTCTCTGCTCTCAGGTCCAGACATCAGACAAGCTCTCTGCTCTCAGGTCTAGGCCTCAGACAAGCTCTCTGCTCTCAGGTCTAGGCCTCAGACAAGCTCTCTGCTCTCAGGTCTAGGCCTCAGACAAGCTCTCTGCTCTCAGGTCTAGGCCTCAGACAAGCTCTCTGCTCTCAGGTCTAGGCCTCAGACAAGCTCTCTGCTCTCAGGTCCAGACCTCAGACAAGCTCTCTGCTCTCAGGTCCAGACCTCAGACAAGCTCTCTGCTCTCAGGTCCGGGCCTCAGACAAGCTCTCTGCTCTCAGGTCTAGGCCTCAGACAAGCTCTCTGCTCTCAGGTTCAGGCCTCAGACAAGCTCTCTGCTCTCAGGTTCAGGCCTCAGACAAGCTCTCTGCTCTCAGGTCTAGGCCTCAGACAAGCTCTCTGCTCTCAGGTCCAGATCTCAGACAAGCTCTCTGCTCTCAGGTCTAGGCCTCAGACAAGCTCTCTGCTCTCAGGTCCAGGCCTCAGACAAACTCTCTGCTCTCAGGTCCAGACCTCAGACAAGCTCTCTGCTCTCAGGTCCAGACCTCAGACAAGCTCTCTGCTCTCAGGTCCAGACCTCAGACAAGCTCTCTGCTCTCAGGTCCAGACCTCAGACAAGCTCTCTGCTCTCAGGTCCAGACCTCAGACAAGCTCTCTGCTAGGGGATCTCCCAAGAGACCTTGGTTTCCGAACAGGGAGGACAACGGCATCGAGCCAGTCCTCAGGGACTGACGACGACTCCCAGACCCGATTAAACAGACTCAGTAAATACTGAGACATGCACGGAGGGAGACGGCGAAGCATCTCATAATGAATGCCATCGGAGCCCGCCGCCATAGAACTGCGGAGGGCAGGGCAGACTGAAGTTCAGAGAGAGAGAGAAGGGATCGTTATAGGGAAGTCTGAGATGGGTACAGAAATCTAAAGCATGAGAATAAAGGGCAGACTTACGAAGAAGAAAAGATTGAGGAAGATGAGAACCAGAGCTAACAAAAGAAAAATGGGAACCCAGTTCGGTCGTGACCTGCAAAGGGTCCGCCACAAGAGTACCATGGAGGTGAAGGACGGCGAGACATCGGGAACAAACTTACCTGCAATTTGCAGATACGCTTCCAGATCTGCTGCAGAGGAGTTTCGGA
>WNGS01009202.1:2445691-2490517 GCA_020271785.1 Procambarus virginalis
CACCACCACCATCCCACCACCACCACCATCCCACCACCACCACCACCACCCACCACCACCACCACCACCACCACCACCACCACCTTAACCATCCCCACCACCACCACCACCACCACCATCCACCACCACCACCATCACCACCACCACCATCCCACCACCACCACCATCCCACCACCCACCACCACCACCACCACCACCACCACCACCATCCCACCACCACCACCATACCCACCACCACCACCACCACCACCACCACCACCACCACCACCACCACCACCATCCCACCACCACCACCACTCCATCCCACCACCACCACCACCACCATCCCACCACCACCATCCCACCACCACCACCATCCCACCACCACCACTCCATCCCACCACCACCACCACTCCATCCACCACCACCATCCCACCACCACCATCCCACCACCACCACCATCCCACCACCACCACTCCATCCCACCACCACCATCCCACCACCACCACCATCCCACCACCACCACCATCCCACCACCATCCCACCACCACCACCATCCCACCACCACCACCATCCACCACCACCACTCCATCCCACCACCACCACCACCACTCCATCCCCACCACCACCACCATCCCACCACCACCACCATCCACCACCACCACCATCCCACCACCACCACCATCCCACCACCACCACCATCCCACCACCACCACATCCCACCACCACCACCATCCCACCACCACCACCATCCCACCACCACCACCATCCCACCACCACTCCATCCCACCACCACCATCCCACCACCACCACTCCATCCCACCACCACCACCACCACCACTACCACCATCCCACCACCACCATCCCACCACCACCACCATCCCACCACCACCATCCACCACCATCCCACCATCCATCCCACCACCACCATCCCACCACCACCACCACCACCATCCCACCACCACCATCCCACCACCACCACCACCATCCCACCACCATCCCACCACCATCCCACCACCACCATCCCACCACCACCACCACCACCATCCCACCACCACCATCCACAACCACCACCACCACCATCCCACCACCACCACCACCACCACCATCCCACCACCACCACCATCCCACCACCACCACCACCACCACCACCACCACCATCCCACCACCACCACCATCCCACCACCATCCCACCACCACCACCACCATCCCACCACCACCCCACCACCACCACCACCATCCCACCACCATCCCACCACCACCACCACCACCACCACCCCACCACCATCCCACCACCACCACCATCCCACCACCACCATCCCACCACCACCACCACCACCACCACCACCACCACCACCACCATCCCACCATCCCACCACCACCACCATCCCACCACACCCATCCACTACCACCACCACCACCACCACCACCACCACCACCATCCACCACTACCACCCCACCACACCCCACCACCACTACCACACCACCACCACCACCACTACACCACCACCACCACTACCACCACCACCACCACCACCACCACCACCACCACTACCACCCACCACCACCACCACTACCCTACCACCACTACCCACCACCACCACCACCATCCCCCTACCACCACCACCATCCACACCACCACCATCCACCACCACCACCACCATCCCACCACCTTCCACCTTACAGTGTAGATTACCGGTCTCCTCTCACTTTTTCCATCTTCATTACTTTACGCTCGTTGGGATTGAATTCCAGTAACTATTGTTTGACCACTCCTGGAGTTTGTCAAGGTCCTCCTGTAACTTCCTGCAGTCCTCATCTGTTTTCACTTTCCTCGTCAGCTTTGTATCCTCTCCAAACATTGACATGCACGCACTCACTCCCTGGAGCAGGTCGTTCACATAAATTAGGAACGACAGTGGTCCCAGGGCTGAGTCTGGGACCACTGGCTGTGACTCTGGCTTTCTGACCTCCAGAAAGCAAAAACTGTGTAGGGAGTATACCTGTAGTACCTTCTGCCCTTTACCCAGTTCAGTGTTTTCCCAGTTTATCCCAGCCTGCCTCTCCGTCTTGTACACCAGTCTCTCATAAGGGACAGTGCCAAATGCTTCTTGACAATCTAGATAAATACAATTTACCCAGCCTTCTTTTTCCTGTCATATTTTAGTCACCCTGTTATAGAACTCAGCCAAGTTTGTCAGGTATGATTCTCCCTTTCAAAATTCATGCTGATCTTTTGTCACACAGTTCGTTCCTCCAGATGCTCCACCATTCCTAAAGTGATTACTTTCTGCAGCACTTTACCCAGAACACTTGTCAATGACACCGATCTGTAATTAAGTGCCTGCTTTCTATCCCCTAATTTAATATCCTGATTACTTTTGCCTTCTTCCAAGCTTCTTAGATTTCCTGTCTTAGGCATTTTATTAAGACATTTTGATGGTAACAAAGCACGTCTGCAGCCTCCTTCAGCAACCATGGTGAGATTTTGTCTGGCCCACTGAATTTTGTCATGTCTAGTGCCCCCAGGTGTTTCCATACCTCTTCTACAGGACTACAATGTTATCCATTGTATCTTCTCTCTTTTCATGTCGCAAGCTTGGTCTCCACGCTGGTCCTGTTGTAAAGACTTTCTGAAATCTTTTGTTGAGTCCGTCACATACCTCATTATCATTTTCTGTGACAATTCCCCTTTGGTACCTCTATCCAAGTACATGGTGTCACTCTGTTGTTTTGTTGCGTATTTGGCTTTTGAAGAGCTTTGGTTGGTCCTTAACTTTTGCAGCAATGTCATTTTCAAACTGCCTCTGAGTTTCTTTCCTAACTCGGATGTATTTGTTCTGATTCTCTTTGATGCCACTCTATTGTCCTGTTCATATTTTTGCGCGTCATTTCCAGGCGTTTTTTCTCCTTTATCTACCTTCACTGCGTTGCCCATTGAATCAGAGGTTTACTGTACTTTTCTCATCCACCTTCTTGTTGAGCTGGTTGAGAAAACACCAAGTGAACTACTGCACTGCATCGGTACCTTTCCCATCATTGAATTCCATCATCTCATTTGCTGTTTTCCCATCCATTTTGCTTTCCCTCTGGATGTCAGGTAGAAAGTCTCTCATCTTACTATAGTCCCGACGTCTGTAATATCTCATTTCTCCAACAGGTTTTTATGTACAACAAACTCGTTTAGCTCCACTATGTATTCAACCGTGACAATGAAGTGGTCACTAGCCTCTAGAGGCGTCTCATACTCTGTTGTTTCAACATCTGCCTCGTTTTGGGAAAAGACCAGATCTATTGTTGCTGGCGAGTCCTCTCCACTTACTCTTGTAGGTTCAATAATATGCTGTTTTAGAAGTATTATCTATCCACGTGTTTTCCGCCACGTCTACAAGTTTTGCTCTCCAAGGCTGCCCCTTTGGGATCATTAGTTACCAAGTCAATTTCCCTGTGATTAAAGTCTCCAAGTATTATAATTTTAGCTTGTGTTTTTCCTTGACACTCTGGCTCCTCTTTTCCACTGCTTTTAAACAATTCTCATTGTATTTGTCATATTATTCCCCAGACATTCAATTGTTTCTGTCATAAACAATGGGGGTAGGGTTGTGTCGGGTGATAAACAATGGGGGTAGGGTTGTGTTGGGTGATAAACAATGGGGGTAGGGTTGTGTTGGGTGATAAACAATAGGGGTAGGGTTGTGTTGGGTGTTAAACAATGGGGGTAGGGTTGTGTTGGGTGATAAACAATAGGGGTAGGGTTGTGTCGGGTGTTAAACAATGGGGGTAGGGTTGTGTTGGGTGTTAAACAATGGGGGTAGGGTTGTGTTGGGTGTTAAACAATAGGGGTAGGGTTGTGTCGGGTGTTAAACAATGGGGGTAGGGTTGTGTTGGGTGTTAAACAATGGGGGTAGGGTTGTGTCGGGTGTTAAACAATGGGGGTAGGGTTGTGTTGGGTGTTAAACAATGGGGGTAGGGTTGTGTCGGGTGTTAAACAATGGGGGTAGGGTTGTGTTGGGTGTTAAACAATGGGGGTAGGGTTGTGTTGGGTGTTAAACAATGGGGGTAGGGTTGTGTTGGGTGTTAAACAATGGGGGTAGGGTTGTGTCGGGTGATAAACAATGGGGTAGGGTTGTGTTGGGTGATAAACAATGGGGGTAGGGTTGTGTCGGGTGATAAACAATAGGGGTAGGGTTGTGTCGGGTGATAAACAATAGGGGTAGGGTTGTGTCGGGTGATAAACAATAGGGGTAGGGTTGTGTCGGGTGATAAACAATGGGGGTAGGGTTGTGTCGGGTGATAAACAATGGGGGTAGGGTTGTGTCGGGTGATAAACAATGGGGGTAGGGTTGTGTCGGGTGATAAACAATGGGGGTAGGGTTGTGTCGGGTGATAAACAATGGGGGGTAGGGTTGTGTCGGGTGATAAACAATGGGGGTAGGGTTGTGTTGGGTGATAAACAATGGGGGTAGGGTTGTGTCGGGTGATAAACAATGGGGGTAGGGTTGTGTTGGGTGTTAAACAATGGGGTAGGGTTGTGTTGGGTGTTAAACAATGGGGGTAGGGTTGTGTTGGGTGATAAACAATGGGGGTAGGGTTGTGTCGGGTGTTAAACAATAGGGGTAGGTTGTGTTGGGTGTTAACCATGGGGGTAGGGTTGTGTGTGGGTGTTAAAAACAATGGGGGTAGGGTTGTGTTGGGTGTTAAACAATGGGGGTAGGGTTTGTGTTGGTGTTAACAATGGGGGTAGGGTTGTGTCGGGTGATAAACAATGGGGGTAGGGTTGTGTTGGGTGATAACAATGGGGGTAGGGTNAAGCTGCCGCCCAGTTGGGTGGGTGTGGAGCACATGACAGTAAAGCTGCCGCCCAGTGGGTGGGTGTGGAGCACATGACAGTAAAGCTGCCGCCCAGTTGGGTGGGTGTGGAGTAGACTAGTAACTGTGCGACTCATCATAGATGTAAAGTGCCTTGTATAATGACTGTTGTGAGCCTCTTGTTGAATCACTTGTGACACAAAAGATTATTGATGTGTGTATTTGTGTGGGTGATTAAATATGTATGTGTATGTATATATGTATATGTACATGTATGCATGAACATGTGTACATGTATATATAACATTAATAATTTTGTAACTAGCGTCAAAAGATTGTTATTTGCTTAGCTAAACGAACTCGAGGGTTCAGTTCCTGAACCGATTATGTGCCTCTGTAATCCTTTACACCACCGCCCACGGGATGGGTATGGGGAGCATAATAAAGAAAGAAATTGAATTGAATTACTATCCCGCAAACATAACAAGGTCGCTCCAAAATATACAGTACGTATAGCCTAACATGAGGTTTGTGAACATTATTTTGCCACAAACTTCGTATTTCCCACAGTTTGTTAATGTTCTCGATACGTTAGTTGTATCATCGGTATGCCTTTAGCTGAGTAATAACAGGGCAAGGACTAGAGTATCGGAGAAACTCTTGGCTGCACTTACTGTAAGGGTGAGAGGGAGGGGCTGAGGGTGTGGGGTTGTAGGGGGGTGGCAGCTCACTTTTCAGTTCCTCTGGCGTCAGTTTGGGAAGCTCAGGCGGCGGCGGCAGCTGCAGACATGGAAATGGCTGTAGATAGCCTCTTACAGTTACAAAATATAGCCTTTACAACTAGCATATTTAAAACTCAGGCATAATAATAACCCCGGCTTACTTCTAAGGATCACCAACACTAAATAAGCAAAGTAACCAAGAAAATCAGAGTAGGTTCTAACATGCACTTATTTATGTCATTAAATATTTATTATGACTTTAAATTAAAACAGTCACAATGGCAATTATAACAAAAAGTCACCACCAGAAACAGCAATTGTATTATTGATGGAAACATCAACCCGAACTAAACATAAGTGGCAATACAGTGGCAACAGGAACCACAAAATTAACAGTGAAACAATATTATTTAGGTTCATAAGTTAGAGAAACGGGGAAGAGAAGCGCTCGTACTCACTGTGTTGCTGATGGCCGTCATCCACTGGCTGAATGAAGCAGAAATTATATACGTTAGCGGTGTTCCGTGGTGATATACAGTAGTTGGTAATGTTAGGTGTTCCGTGGTGATATACAGTAGCGTGGGTAATGTTAGGTGTTCCGTGGTGATATACAGTAGCGTGGGTAATGTTAGGTGTTCCGTGGTGATATACAGTAGTGTGGGTAATGTTAGGTGTTCCGTGGTGATATACAGTAGTGTGGGTAATGTTAGGTGTTCCGTGGTGATATACAGTAGTGTGGGTAATGTTAGGTGTTCCGTGGTGATATACAGTAGTGTGGGTAATGTTAGGTGTTCCGTGGTGATATACAGTAGTGTGGGTAATGTTAGGTGTTCCGTGGTGATATACAGTAGTGTGGGTAATGTTAGGTGTTCTGTGGTGATATACAGTAGTGTGGGTAATGTTAGGTGTTCCGTGGTGATATACAGTAGTGTGGGTAATGTTAGGTGTTCTGTGGTGATATACAGTAGTGTGGGTAATGTTAGGTGTTCCGTGGTGATATACAGTAGTGTGGGTAATGTTAGGTGTTCTGTGGTGATATACAGTAGTGGGTAATGTTAGGTGTTCCGTGGTGATATACAGTAGCTTGGTAATGTTAGGTGTTCTGTGGTGATATACAGTAGTGTGGGTAATGTTAGGTGTTCTGTGGTGATATACAGTGGCGTGGGTAATGTTAGGTGTTCCGTGGTGATATACAGTAGCGTGAGTAATGTTAGGTGTTCCGTGGTGATATACAGTAGTGTGAGTAATGTTAGGTGTTCCGTGGTGATATACAGTAGTGTGGGTAATGTTAGGTGTTCCGTGGTGATATACAGTAGTGTGGGTAATGTTAGGTGTTCCGTGGTGATATACAGTAGTGTGGGTAATGTTAGGTGTTCCGTGGTGATATACAGTAGTGTGGGTAATGTTAGGTGTTCCGTGGTGATATACAGTAGTGTGGGTAATGTTAGGTGTTCTGTGGTGATATACAGTAGTGCGGGTAATGTTAGGTGTTCCGTGGTGATATACAGTAGTGTGGGTAATGTTAGGTGTTCTGTGGTGATATACAGTAGCTTGGTAATGTTAGGTGTTCCGTGGTGATATACAGTAGTGTGAGTAATGTTAGGTGTTCCGTGGTGATATACAGTAGTGTGGGTAATGTTAGGTGTTCCGTGGTGATATACAGTAGTGTGGGTAATGTTAGGTGTTCTGTGGTGATATACAGTAGTGTGGGTAATGTTAGGTGTTCCGTGGTGATATACAGTAGCGTGGGTAATGTTAGGTGTTCCGTGGTGATATACAGTAGTGTGGGTAATGTTAGGTGTTCTGTGGTGATATACAGTAGTGTGGGTAATGTTAGGTGTTCCGTGGTGATATACAGTAGTGTGGGTAATGTTAGGTGTTCTGTGGTGATATACAGTAGTGCGGGTAATGTTAGGTGTTCCGTGGTGATATACAGTAGTGTGGGTAATGTTAGGTGTTCTGTGGTGATATACAGTAGCTTGGTAATGTTAGGTGTTCCGTGGTGATATACAGTAGTGTGAGTAATGTTAGGTGTTCCGTGGTGATATACAGTAGTGTGGGTAATGTTAGGTGTTCCGTGGTGATATACAGTAGTGTGGGTAATGTTAGGTGTTCTGTGGTGATATACAGTAGTGTGGGTAATGTTAGGTGTTCCGTGGTGATATACAGTAGCGTGGGTAATGTTAGGTGTTCCGTGGTGATATACAGTAGTGTGGGTAATGTTAGGTGTTCCGTGGTGATATACAGTAGTGTGGGTAATGTTAGGTGTTCCGTGGTGATATACAGTAGCTGGTAATGTTAGGTGTTCTGTGGTGATATACAGTAGTGTGGGTAATGTTAGGTGTTCCGTGGTGATATACAGTAGTGTGGGTAATGTTAGGTGTTCCGTGGTGATATACAGTAGTGTGGGTAATGTTAGGTGTTCCGTGGTGATATACAGTAGCTTGGTAATGTTAGGTGTTCCGTGGTGATATACAGTAGTGTGGGTAATGTTAGGTGTTCCGTGGTGATATACAGTAGTGTGGGTAATGTTAGGTGTTCCGTGGTGATATACAGTAGTGTGGGTAATGTTAGGTGTTCCGTGGTGATATACAGTAGTGTGGGTAATGTTAGGTGTTCCGTGGTGATATACAGTAGTGTGGGTAATGTTAGGTGTTCCGTGGTGATATACAGTAGTGTACTCACCTAGTTGTGCTTGCGGGGGTTGAGCTCTGGCTCTTGGTCCCGCCTCTCAACCGTCAATCAACAATTACCACAACAGTGGGTAATGTTAGGTGTTCTGTGGTGATATACAGTAGCTTGGTAATGTTAGGTGTTCCGTGGTGATATACAGTAGTGTGGGTAATGTTAGGTGTTCTGTGGTGATATACAGTGGCGTGGGTAATGTTAGGTGTTCCGTGGTGATATACAGTAGCGTGAGTAATGTTAGGTGTTCCGTGGTGATATACAGTAGTGTGGGTAATGTTAGGTGTTCTGTGGTGATATACAGTAGCGTGGGTAATGTTAGGTGTTCCGTGGTGATATACAGTAGTGTGGGTAATGTTAGGTGTTCTGTGGTGATATACAGTAGTGTGGGTAATGTTAGGTGTTCGTGGTGATATACAGTAGTGTGGGTAATGTTAGGTGTTCTGTGGTGATATACAGTAGTGTGGGTAATGTTAGGTGTTCTGTGGTGATATACAGTAGTGTGGGTAATGTTAGGTGTTCCGTGGTGATATACAGTAGGTGGGTAAATGTTAGGTGTTCCGTGGTGATATACAGTAGTGTGGGTAATGTTAGGTGTTCTGTGGTGATATACAGTAGTGTGGGTAATGTTAGGTGTTCCGTGGTGATATACAGTAGTGTGGGTAATGTTAGGTGTTCTGTGGTGATATACAGTAGTGTGGGTAATGTTAGGTGTTCCGTGGTGATATACAGTAGTGTGGGTAATGTTAGGTGTTCCGTGGTGATATACAGTAGTGTGGGTAATGTTAGGTGTTCCGTGGTGATATACAGTAGTGTGGGTAATGTTAGGTGTTCCGTGGTGATATACAGTGGCGTGGGTAATGTTAGGTGTTCCGTGGTGATATACAGTAGTGTGGGTAATGTTAGGTGTTCCGTGGTGATATACAGTAGTGTGGGTAATGTTAGGTGTTCTGTGGTGATATACAGTGGCGTGGGTAATGTTAGGTGTTCCGTGGTGATATACAGTAGTGTGGGTAATGTTAGGTGTTCGTGGTGATATACAGTGGCTTGGTAATGTTAGGTATCTTATATAATTATTTATTTTTGTACTTATTGAATGACACTTATATATTGTATCATTCTTCCTCTTGTCATAAGAACATATTTCAGTGTTACATTTTAGAAGCAGTCCATTTAGTATTTCCCAGGTGTAGATTATTATAATGTAGCTCGCGCCTGCACTCAGAGTTCAGTTTTAGATCTTTTAAACATTCCCAGTATATAAGAAATTATCAAAAGAAGGCACCAAACCGGAAAGGCTTTGTAGAACCATCAAAAGTGCGGAATAATCAGAGGGCGCTAAATATCACCAAGGATGCCAATACGAGAACAGAAACGCATAAGGCATTTATCAAACGTCAACGATATCGACGATATCAAAAGTATCCGATTCACCAAGAATTCTATCTAGAGACAAGTGACTGCGAGGGACGGTCGGAAAGCAAGACACATGCTCGTTCGGGAAGTCAGGACATTCAACAAGGATATGCACGGCTGTAAGAAGAACAATGCAATTTGGACAATAAGGAGCAGGGCGGCGCTCCATTAAGTGACCATGAGTTAAGCGTGTATGGCCAATACACAACCTTGCTAAAGCCGTTTCCCACCGCCAGTTACGGTGGTAGGAGGAAGGCCACGGGGACACACTACGCTTAAGAGTACGCAGTTTGTTACTAACAACAGAAGACCAACAACTCTGCCAATGGACAAGGATGGAAGAATGAATAACCGGGTAAAAGTCGGAATAAGGAATACCTTTACGAGAGATGGGACAAGAGCGGATAGCTTCTCTAGTGGCAGCATCCACATGATCATTTAAAGAAACACCAACATGGCTGAGAACCCAGCAAAACTCTACAGATTTAAATTTACTGGAGATAAGAAACAGCCAATGTTGAATCTCGATGACCACTGGATGGACTGGATTAAAGGACCCTAGAGCCATGAGAGCACTACGAGAGTCAACTACAACTACAAAGGAGGATTGACAACGAGAAAGCAGGAGACGAAGAGCACAAAGTTCTGCTGTGAAGATGCTAGTCCCCGGAGGCAGGCGACACATACAAGTGTGGTCAGGAAAACAACAGAGTAGCCTACACCGTCTGCAGACTTAGACCCATCGGTGAAGATGGAAACTGAGCAGGAGTGTGAAGAAAAGTGTTCAAGGAAAAGGCGTTTCAGAACCGTAGGAGGGGTAAAAGCTTTAGATATGTGGGTCAAGGATGTACAAAATTTTGGAAAGGGGACTCTCCACGGGGTAAGGAAGGAACAATACAAGGAGAAATATTAGAAAAACGAACCGAAAGAGAATCCTGCAGCAGGAAAACCGGACAAAGAGGGAGGTGGTGAAGAGGAACAGGGCCTACAGGAGGGGTCAAAGTCAAAGCACGACAGAGGCGAGAGGAAGGATGCTGCAAGGATCGCGCAAAATAGCGAAGACAGAAGCGATCACGGCGGTCCTGGAGAGATAGGAAGCCAGTGTCAACATACAAGCTGAGGGCTGGGGTCGAGCGAAAAGCACCAGAGCTGAGGCGCAATGCAGTATGGTGCAAAGCATTAAGACGACAAAGAGTAGGAGAAGCAGACGAGTAAGCAGGGCAACCATAATCGGGTTTAAACAGGACGAGAGAGGAATATAAGGAGAGGACCGTGCACATATCTGCTCCCCATTAATTCTGGGACAAAATCTTAAGAAGGGTAAGGGCCTTTGAGTATTCAACTCGGAGGTAAGAGATCTGGGACGAACAAGACAAACGAGTTTCAAAGATTAACCCCAAAAGCTTAGCAGAATCCCTGTACACAATGGGATGACCATAAAGCAACAAAGAGGAACGAAGAACGTCATGCTTCCGAGTAAAAGTCATAGCACAAGTCTTAGACGTAGAGAACTTGAAGCCATGATTGGTGGCCCAAGACGACACGGCATCAATCGCAAGTTGAAGCCGCCATTGAAAGAGAGGCGAATCATCACCCCGACAGCAAAGGGTAAGTTCGTCGACATAGAGAGCGAAGAAGATGCCAGAAGGAAGGGAGGAAAGGAGACCATTGAGAGCAACTAGAAAAAGAGTAGTGCTCAGAACGCTACCTTGGGGTACACCCTCATATTGCCTGAAAGGGGCAGAGAGAGTGGTACCAAGCCTCACTCGTAAGGAACGACAAGAGAGGAAACTTTGGAGGAAGAGAGGGAGATTACCACGAAGGCCAAAAGAATGAAGTTGGGACAAAATATGATACCTCCAGGTGGTGTCGTAAGCCTTTTCCAGGTCAAAAAGGACGGCAACAACGGAGGTCTTCGCAGCAAAAGCATTACAAATAAAGACCTCCATGTTCACCAGAACATCTGTTGTGCTGCGGCACTTGCGAAAACCAAATTGAGAAAGAAAGAGGTGGTGATAGTGTTCTAAGAACCATATCAGACGAACGTTAACCATACGTTCAAAGAGTTTGCAGACACAACTCATGAGGGCAATAGGGCAGAAGTCCTTAGGGGATGTCCCGAGAGACCCTGGTTTCTGAACAGGGAGGACAACAACATTGAGCTAGTCCTCAGGGACTGACGACGACTCCCTGACCCGATTATACAGACTCAGAGGGCCAGGGCAGATTGAAGTTCAGAGAGAGAGAGAAGGGATCGTTATATGGAAGTCTGAGATGGGTGCAGAAATCTAAAGGACTAGATTCAAGAAGAGGCTTACGAAGAAGGAAAGATTGAGGAAGATGAGAACCAGAGCTAACGGGTGAAAAGTGGGAATCCAGTTCGGTCGCGACCTGCAACGAGTCCGCCTCAAGAGTACCACGGAGGTGAAGGACCGGCGAGACATTGGGAACGAACTTACCCGCTATCTTGTGGATTTTCTTCCAGATCTGCGGCAGAGGAGTTTCGGACGTAATGTGGAAACATAGACTTCCAACACTCACGTTTAGCTATACGGATGGTCCTACGGGCCACCGCACTCGCCTTCCGAAGCAAAAGAAAAGAATCAGCCGTCTGCCGGCGGCGGTGTCTCTTCCTGGCTGCATGCTTACAGTGGACAGCCCGAGGAGGTCAACAGTCCACCAGGAAACGCACTTCCACGTTCCCGAGAGGTAGAGCGAGGAATAGAGTGGAGGGCAGCGTTGAAGACGGTGTCATGAAAAAGGAGAAGGGCGCGAGGGAGAGGCAGAATCGAGAGGTCAGAGAGAGTAGCATGGAGGGTAAATAGGTGCCAGTCAGCTATTTATAAACCACCACCTAGGGAAGGAGATGGGGGAGGGTGTAAAGAGAAAAAGGTAACAAGGATGGGGAAATGGTCACTGCCATGGCGGTCATCAAGAACCTGCCACGTGAAATCCAAGTAGAGAGACGACGAGCAAAGAGAAAGAGAAAGACAGGAAAGGGTGCGAGTCCGAGTGTCCAAATGAGTGGGCTCAACAGAATTCAGAAGAGACATGGAAGAAGAGAGGATGAACGGTTGGAGAAGCGACCCCGGGTGTTTGTCAGAACATCACCCAAGAGGGTATGTCGATAACTGAAATCACCCAACAGGAGCACAGGCTCTGGTCCAGTAGGTATTTAAGATCGGGAAGAGAAAGCGGGACATTTGGGGGAGATAAATGGAACTAACCTTGTACCTTTTATGCACAAAGATACCGGCAGCAGAACATTGGAGGGCGATAGAAAAAGTAGGGGGACGAAGGGAACATCAGAACGAATTAAGAGAGCAGAAGAGTTATGGGCCCCAGTAAAAGCTTGGGGGGGGAGAGAGAGAGAGGAATAGCCACAGAAGCGACCAGGACGAGCACCAAGCATCGGCTCCTGGAGACAGACACAAAGGGGCGAAAACTGCGAAATCAGAAGTTGGAGTTCATGGAAATTGGCGTAATATCCACGAATATTCCATTGAAGAATAGACATCAACAAAAAAGAGAAAGGACAGCAACAGAGAACAATGAAGAAACAAAGGTTAAAAAGGAACACGGCACGTTAAAGACGCTCAGGATCAGAATCAGGGTCAGCAAAATCAGGGTTAGGGGGCATGGCCTAACTGAGTAAGGATGGAAGGAAGGGAGCGCGAGGACAGATCAGAGGCGGATGAGTAGGGTCCGGAGGAGGAGGAGGAGAAGACAACCGAGAGGGGCAGTCAAGGACAGCAGGAGGCAGCAGGGGCAGAAACCGGGGAGCACACCTCAGCAAGGGCAGCAACTGAGAGGGAAGCAGGGGCCAAAGAAACCTCCATAGCAGGAACAGGGGGGGGCGCGACCACCGAAACGGGAGGGGATGGAGCGAGAGTCAGAGGTGGGGGGCGAGGAAGAAAGCAAAGCCTTCTTACCCGCCGGAGAGGAGGAAGGAGATGAGCCAGGCTTTTGCTTCTGACTCAAAGAGCCAGGTGTTCCAGCAACAACATACTGGGCAACAAACTCGAGCGTCTCAACAGGAGAAGAAGAACGAGAGCAAACATCATGATGATCGCTGGGAGAGTGATGGACATCAGCCCATACAGACAGGCGGCGTGGAGAGCTTAGAGATGGAGGAGAAGGATGGGAAGGAGGATCAGAGGGAGATGAGAAAGAAGACACAGGAGACACGACAGACTGGGTAGAAATAAGTGAAACCCCAGACAGAGAACCAGGAGGGGGAGCCCTTCGGGACAGAATGTAAAGGAACAGGGGAGGAGGTGGTTGACGTGTCCGGATTTAAGGTCTGGAAACGGTTGTGAGACTGAGAAAGGTGGGAAAAACGAGGAGAGGCAACACGCAAGCATTAGAGACGCCAGCGAAAGGGTGGAGACGGTGAACTTGGCAGCTCTTCTCAGGAAAAGACAAATGTTCCTGGTGCTTCAAGTTGAGGACGGTTTCCTCAAGTTTGTAATGTATACACTCGCGGGAGAAGATAGGGTGGGCCTCACCGCAATTCAGGCAGCGAGCCTGGGGAGAAGTGCACTCCGACTAGAGTGATCGTCTTCACACATGGGAGAGAGAGAGAGAGACAGTACTGGAGCATCTGAGGGCACCATACCCAAACTTCGAGCACTTATTACAGAGCCGAGGAGATGGAATGTACTTCTGAACGGAGCATCTGGCACCAGCAAGAATGACAGAGGGCAGAAGGGTCCTACCATCTAAGGTAATTTTCACAACCCGAAGAGGCTGACGGTGACGACCACGAGGGGGACGAGTAAACGTGTTCACCTGGAGGACAGAATGGCCCTGGGCTTCGAGGATATGCTTAATATCTTCGTGGCAGTCCTTTAGATTCCTAACATCGGTTGTAACAAGGTGCGGGGGAGAACAGTGCCAACACTGGTATTTAACCAAGCGTTCTTGCAGACCCGAACAGGGGTTTTGCCAATGCAGGATAAGGCGGCTAAGCGGGTAGCTGCATCCTGAGAAGGAGCAGCAACTACACGTGTACCGAGATGGGTGGGGTTGAAAGTAACAAAGGCATCTACTGAATCAACAAGGTGCCTATGGTGGGAAAAATCGTCAGGAGGAGTATATCTAAATGATGGAGCTGTGCATGGGGACAAGGTGGTCACCACAGAGAGCTTGGGGCTCGACCCTACCACAGAGGAGGGAGGGGAGCGGGGAGTAGTCCAGTCTGGGCCCAATGTAGCAGGGCTACAGAGCCTGGTCTTCCAGCACAGTCCTACTCAGGGGCCTGGTCGCCCACCCCATGAGCTTGGTAAGAGAGGTCGTGTCATCATCCATGCATCTATCGTTCTAAAAGTTTGGGGCCCGGAACCAAGGGATACCACCTACCAGGGCAGCCATGGAGGTCGAGCATGAGCCAGTGCAGGAAGGGTGCGTTGTTCCCAGTGAACGATGCACCGCACTGGCCTGGTGCTCCCCGTTTTCAACAGGAGAGTCCTACTACATCGTTCATTCTCCCACACTGGTGCTAAGACCCCATTCTCCCTATCGCTCCAGTCTGAACACCCAACCATCCACTCAGGGCGGCCCCTCAAATGCGACCCCTCCAGCGGGCGGTCCGATGGCTCACCAGGCCCCCCTACGTGGTGCCCTTCTGCATGTACACCACCCAAAGAGGGGCAGGAGAGGGGGCAAAGGCAACCCTCACCAGTCCCCAGGGAGGTGTACGTGAGCCCCTCACCACGGCAAGGCTACACCACGGAGGGGCATTCCCAGTAAGTTAGGGTCTTTATAAAGTCACTTTGGGTGGGGAATGTTGCCTACACATTCTCAGTGTCAGCAAATTCCCTCAGTTTTAAATGGATAAGTTTAATGTGCAACAATTTTTCTCTCTAGACTCTCTATTGAGTTGAAGTGACTTTAAAAGTCATCAGTGACTTAGCAAGTCTTGTTTGAAAGATAATTCTTCTTCAGCCTATCATTTTCCTTGCAGCTGACCATGTCCTTTAAATATAAGTTTTTGACATAGTCACTTGCAGTTTTTGTTAGTTATTCAACTGCTGTATAGTGCGGCCTGACTGTGTCTTGAAGTGCTGTTCCAATTTTAATGTCCATAGTACAGGAGCTGGAACCTTGGTTCCCTGAACTTTAAATGGTTTTCTGTGCTCCAGTGGAAGGCTTTGGTTGACACCAGTTTTAGTGTTTTACTGCCCCTCTGCGTTGTAAGTCTCATCAATATTCTAGTGGCATTTGTAAAGTATGATATGGAAGAAATGTTTTTGTCTTTATTTGACAATGGCGGACATAAGAATATGAAAGAGTAGTGGAGTACTCTTGGCGACTGAGCATTCAGTATTGAGGCTCCAGATTGTACTTTATTAACATCTCTGAGTGAGTTTCGCGAGGAAGTAGAAGAACCTTCTTCCGATTTTGCAAGTTTTCGTTTCTCTGGCATTTTATGTGTTATTACACGACGGTCACATTCGTCGCAAACTTTCATGAATATAGTGATGCCATCGGCGTTGTGCTTGTGTTCCATGGCATCTAAGGTCAGGTCAAAGTGGTCCAGCAACTGTGAGAGGCGGGAGCGTCATGCTCCGAGCCCATATGATATATTGACTTCATGATTCAGTGTATTTTATAATCTAACGCGTTCGTTCTACCAACTTAGAGTATTATGCAGTTGCTTTGTTGCCTCCTTTACGGATTGGCGCTTTTAATAGTGTTGCCAGGGACTGCCATACTGTTTGTTGCTATGGCAAAATTATTGATGAATATAGAGTTCTCAGAGCCTGAGAACTGGGGCCTGAGGTGAATGGTATGGGCATGCTGGTCTTGGCTTACTAAAAATCCTAACCAGGATTAACCGATTCCCTTGGCTAAGCTGTTGGCTTTCAACCGAGGAATGCTTGTTCGATTCCCGTGGCAGGACAAGCGTTTGGGCAGCGTTTCTTTTCATCTGATGTCATAGGTAACTGTCAATTACACGGCTGTTGTCGGATACATTCCAGGGAGGGACAATAGGTGGCCTAGTAGATGTGATAGATAAAAATAGGTTAGAAGACATTACTAGAGCCAGTCGTTGCAATGGCAGAGTGCAATAGCAAAACACACAGATCCTTCTGGCACAAATAGGTGAATAAGCACACACACATCCACAACTCCCCCCCCCCCCTCTCTCATCTAGCAACACCCCCACAACCACCATCACAACACCACCGCCAGACCACCTACTTGACCTCATCCAGGTTCTTGCAGATGAACCAGTGCGTCTTGTCCTTCGTCTTGGTGCCGAACACCATCATATTGTTGGGGTCGGTGCCCTTGGGCAGGTCCGGGCGCCCGGGCACGTAGCTGGCGAAGGGCCCCGCCGCTATCATCTCCGGCGCCTCCTGGAACCCAGAGGGTATGTGGTCACAGGGGAGCAATATGTGGTCACAGGGGAGCAATATGTGGTCACAGGGGAGCAATATGTGGTCACAGGGGAGCAATATGTGGTCACAGGGGAGCAATATGTGTCACAGGGGAGCAATATGTGGACACGGGGGGGGGAGGGGGGAGATGAGTATGTACTTAACTAACAACACGTACCTAACAGTGCCTACCTGGTAGTGAGGTGTAGCTCTATGTCCTGCCTACCAGCCGTGTTGTACCTGGTGCGTTATAACTGAACTATTCACACGCTCAAATTCATTGTCGAATCTGGCCATAAAGTTGTGGATGGAGGTGGCTTCCACAGCTTCTTCCTTCAGTGCGTTCCACTTGTTGACCACCGTAAAGGGTATGATTATTTCCTTATAGTCCCCTTGGCTCATTGGCGGTTCCAGCTTCCACCTGTGTCATCGTTTCCTACTTCCTCTCAGTTTGACGCAGATATGTGGTGTCTTATGTGGTCCACCTCATGTATTCCCCTCAGTATTTTGTATGTTGTCATCATATTCCGTTTGTGCCTTTTATCCTCTATGGTCGTGAGACTGTTTCATTAGCCTATTTTTCTATCTTAATTCTCTTTAGCTCTGGCGCCAATCTTGTTGCAAACTTTTTCCATTATAGTTTTGTGTTTCACAAGGTGTGGATTCCACGCCGATGCTGCATATTCCAGTAATGTCTAACAAATGTTGTGTACAATGCCTTGAAGGAGTCAGGATTTAGGTTTCTAAACAAAGTTCATATATATACTAGCATCCCTTGTGCAGCTGATGTTGTCCTGTTTGTGTGCCTCCGGTGTGAGTGTTGGAATTATTTCCACACCCAAACCTTTCTTTCGGATTACTGTGGTTGCCTTCCACCTTACAGTGTAGATTACCGGGTCTCCTCTCACTCTTTCCCATCTTCATTACTTTGCGCTCGTTGGGATTGAATTCCAGCAACTATTGTTTGACCACTCCTGGAGTTTGTCAAGGTCCTCCTGTAACTTCCTGCAGTCCTCATCTGTTTTCACTTTCCTCGTCAGCTTTGTATCCTCTCCAAACATTGACATGAACGCACTCACTCCCTGGAGCAAGTCGTTCACATAAATTAGGAACGACAGTGGTCCCAGGGCTGAGTCTGGGACCACTGGCTGTGACTCTGGCTTTCTGACCTCCAGAAAGCAAAAACTGTGTAGGGAGTATACCTGTAGTACCTTCTGCCCTTTACCCAGTTCAGTGTTTTCCCAGTTTATCCCAGCCTGCCTCTCCGTCTTGTACACCAGTCTCTCATAAGGGACAGTGCCAAATGCTTCTTGACAATCTAGATAAATACAATTTACCCAGCCTTCTTTTTCCTGTCATATTTTAGTCACCCTGTTATAGAACTCAGCCAAGTTTGTCAGGTATGATTCTCCCTTTCGAAATTCATGCTGATCTTTTGTCACACAGTTCGTTCCTCCAGATGCTCCACCATTCCTAAAGTGATTACTTTCTGCAGCACTTTACCCAGAACACTTGTCAATGACACCGATCTGTAATTAAGTGCCTGCTTTCTATCCCCTAATTTAATATCCTGATTACTTTTGCCTTCTGCCAAGCTTCTTAGATTTCCTGTCTTAGGCATTTTATTAAGACATTTTGATGGTAACAAAGCACGTCTGCAGCCTCCTTCAGCAACCATGGTGAGATTTTGTCTGGCCCACTGAATTTTGTCATGTCTAGTGCCCCCAGGTGTTTCCATACCTCTTCTACAGGACTACAATGTTATCCATTGTATCTTCTCTCTTTTCATCTCGCAAGCTTGGTCTCCACGCTGGTCCTGTTGTAAAGACTTTCTGAAATCTTTTGTTGAGTCCGTCACATACCTCATTATCATTTTCTGTGACAATTCCCCTTTGGTACCTCTATCCAAGTACAAGGTGTCACTCTGTTGTTTTGTTGAGTATTTGGCTTTTGAAGAGCTTTGGTTGGTCCTTAACTTTTGCAGCAATGTCATTTTCAAACTGACTCTGAGTTTCTTTCCTAACTCGGATGTATTTGTTCTGATTCTCTTTGATGCCACTCTATTGTCCTGTTCATATTTTTGCGAGCCATTTCCAGGCGTTTTTTCTCCTTTATCTAGCTTCACTGCGTTGCCCATTGAACCAAGGTTTACTGTACTTTTCTCATCCACCTTCTTGTTGAGCTGGTTGAGAAAACACCAAGTGAACTACTGCACTGCATCGGTACCTTTCCCATCATTGTATTCCATCATCTCATTTGCTGTTTTCCCATCCATTTTGCTTTCCCTCTGGATGTCAGGTAGAAAGTCTCTCATCTTACTATAGTCCCAACGTATGTAATATCTCATTTCTCCAACAGGTTTTTATGTACAACTAACTCGTTTAGCTCCATTATGTATTCAACCGTGACAATGAAGTGGTCACTAGCCCCTAGAGGCGTCTCATACTCTGTTGTTTCAACATATGCCTCGTTTTGGGAAAAGACCAGATCTATTGTTGCTGGCGAGTCCTCTCCACTTACTCTTGTAGGTTCTATAATATGCTGTTTTAGAAGTATTATCTATCCACGTGTTTTCCGCCACGTCTACAAGTTTTGCTCTCCAAGGCTGCCCCTTTGGGATCATTAGTTACCAAGTCTATTTCCCTGTGATTAAAGTCTCCAAGTATTATAATTTTAGCTCGTGTTTTTCCTTGACACTCTGGCTCCTCTTTTCCACTACTTTTAAACAATTCACATTGTATTTGTCATATTATTCCTCAGACATTCAATTGTTTCTGTGATAAACAATGGGGGTAGGGTTGTGTTGGGTGATAAACAATGGGGGTAGGGTTGTGTTGGGTGATAAACAATGGGGGTAGGGTTGTGTTGGGTGATAAACAATGGGGGTAGGGTTGTGTTGGGTGATAAACAATGGGGGTAGGGTTGTGTTGGGTGTTAAACAATGGGGGTAGGGTTGTGTCGGGTGATAAACAATGGGGGTAGGGTTGTGTCGGGTGATAAACAATGGGGGTAGGGTTGTGTCGGGTGTTAAACAATAGGGGTAGGGTTGTGTCGGGTGTTAAACAATAGGGGTAGGGTTGTGTCGGGATAGGGTTTACATATGGTCAATACAACTCGTCCTGTCATACAATGCGTCGCAATTTGTTACGTTAACGACCAGTCCATTCAGATCGCTGCGTGTCAGTGAAAATTAGAGCACTGAATATTGACGTTTTGTACGTAAACAGCCTTTTATAAGTTAGGGGGATTGGTCGGGTTGGTATCCTGTCTGGTAGAGCAAAACAGCTGCATTTGTTACGTTGTGGCACATTGAGAGAGGAGACTATATATATACTATGCTTTGGTCAGTATTGACCATGAATTTACAGAATCACATACGAAACATGTACATCTTTCCTTAATGATGATAGCTTTATTAAAGGTTAAGCTGAGTGAAGCTTGGTAACGTCACAACCCAGGGTTATAAACAACCTATGCTCCTCATAAACTATTTACTAAATGCAAAAATAAAAACACTGCAATAAAGGAAAGATGTAGATGTTTCGTAAGTGGTTGAGTAAATGTGGTAGAGGAGTGCAGGGCGTGAGCCTCGAACCTTGAGGATGATGGCACCCAGGAGGTCGGCCTCGTCATGCTCCTTGTACCACTCAAGGGCGGAGTCCTCGTGGAGCACCACCCACTCCTCCCTCCAGTTGGAGCCCAGGAACCGCTCTGAAACATTACACTGTGATGTTATGGGGCTCTGTGATGTTATGGGGCTCTGTGATGTTATGGGGCTCTGTGATGTTATGGGGCTCTGTGATGTTATGGGGCTCTGTGATGTTATGGGGCTCTGTGATGTTATGGGGCTCTGTGATGTTATGGGGCTCTGTGATGTTATGGGGCTCTGTGATGTTATGGGGCTCTGTGATGTTATGGGGCTCTGTGATGTTATGGGGCTCTGTGATGTTATGGGGCTCTGTGATGTTATGGGGCTCTGTGATGTTATGGGGCTCTGTGATGTTATGGGGCTCTGTGATGTATGGGGCTCTGTGATGTTATGGGGCTCTGTGATGTTATGGGGCTCTGTGATGTTATGGGGCTCTGATGTTATGAGGCTCTGTGATGTTATGGGGCTCTGTGATGTATGGGGCTCTGTGATGTTATGGGGCTCTGTGATGTTATGGGGCTCTGTGATGTTATGAGGCTCTGTGATGTTATGGGGCTCTGTGATGTTATGGGGCTCTGTGATGTATGAGGCTCTGTGATGTTATGGGGCTCTGTGATGTTATGGGGCTCTGATGTTATGGGGCTCTGTGATGTTATGGGGCTCTGATGTTATGAGGGCTCTGTGATGTTATGGGGCTCTGGATGTTTTATGGGGCTCTGTGATGTATGGGGCTCTGTGATGTTATGGGGCTCTGTGATGTTATGAGGCTCTGTGATGTTATGGGCTCTGTGATGTTATGGGCTCTGTGATGTTATGAGGCTCTGTGATGTTATGGGGCTCTGTGAGTTATGGGCTCTGTGATGTTATGGGGCTCTGTGATGTTATGGGGCTCTGTGATGTTATGGGCTCTGATGTTATGGGGCTCTGTGATGTTATGGGGCTCTGTGATGTTATGGGGCTCTGTGATGTTATGGGGCTCTGTGATGTTATGGGGCTCTGTGATGTGAAACTGCTGTGATGTGCTCTGCTCTGTGANTTGTTATTGGACGATCAGGTTAAAGTGGGGACAGGGTCTTGGAAGCTAAATTGCAGTCTGTTGCAGAGTAGAGATGTAATTGATAATTTTCAGGTATTGTGGGAACACCTGGTTGCGAAAAACATAAGTTCAGATGTATGTTGGAGTGGTGGGACATGTGTAAAGTTGCATGCAAAAGTTTCTTCGTGAAAGTGTCCAAAGAAAGGCTGCTGAGAAATATGGTCTGTTAACCTTATTCCAACACAGACTAAAACAACTTTATGCAAAGGTCAATATGGGATTAGACAAGTATGAGGAAATTACCATTTTGAAAGACAGAATTAACAAATTGCGGGATGAAAAACTGAAGGAGTCAATGTTCGCCTCCAGATTAATGATAGGATGTATGGTGAAAAACTCTCTCCTTATTTGTTAAGTAAAGTCAAGAATAACAAGGGTACAGCTCTTGTGACTAGTATTAAAGCAGGTGATGGGACGGATATGACAAATACGGATGGGATTGTATGTTATGTTCGAGGTGAATTGGAGAAATTGTACAAAAAAGTGAACGTGGACCAAGGTATGCGGGAGCACTTCCTTGGAAAATGTACACGGGTTTAAACCAAGATGACAACACGTCATTATTGGAAGATGTAGATAAGCAGGAAGTGTGGAGTGTGGTCAAGAGTTTAAAGAAAGGTAAATCACCTGGCTGTGATGGGTTCCCGGCGGAATTTATTTCTATCTATGGGATGTCATTGGTAAAGACTTTGTACAAGTGGTGCAGTATAGCATACAGCATAGGAAGCTTAGCATGTCGCAATCTCATGGGATTATTAAGATGATACCTAAAACGGGTGATTTGCATATTCTAACGAACTGGAGGCCACTTTCCTTACTAAACCAGGATTATAAAATAGTATCGAAACTGCTGGCAAATAGACTTAAGATTGCAATGGAAAAAATTATATCAAAGGAACAGTTTTGTGGTGTGCCTGGAAGATCCATAATCAATTGTAATAATGTAATTAGGGATGTTGTGTATTATGTGTCTGAGAATAATGTTCCTTCCTCTATGATAAACCTCGACTGGTCGAAAGCCTTTGACCGTGTTGATGTTCAGTTTGTATTGGAAATATTGGATAGGGTAGGAGTTGCACAAGACTTTATTGATTGGGTCCGTATGCTTTATAAAGAGTGTCGGAGCAGCGTCTGTATCAATGGAGTCTTAAGTAAACCTTTTTTAGTTGAACGATCTGTACGTCAGGGATGTCCCCTTTCAATGATTTTGTATGTTATATTTCAAGAGCCACTGTACTTGGCAATAAAAGGCAATGACTTTATTGTTCCACCTTGTCTTCCTAATGCGATGACACTTCCTGTTGTTGGTTATGCAGACGATACAACTATTTTTGTGTCGACAGAAGACTCGGTGGTGAATGTTCAGAATGAGTTAGACAACTTTGAAAGAGCAACAGGTGCTGTAATTAACAAGAACAAAACGTGTATGATGGGGCTTGGCAGTTGGTGTAATAAAGTTCACTGGACAGGTTCATGGTTCAAGGTAGTGGAGTCAATTAAAGCTCTTGGGATTTGCTGGTGTAAAACATATGAAACGACATTGGCTACGAATTGGCAAGTACTATGTGGTAATATAATAGTTGCAACGAACATGTTGTCAAATAGGAAATTAACCCTGTTTCAGAAGGCTGTAATAATCAATTGCAAAATTTTGTCTAAAGTGTGGTATTTGTCTCACAGCTTTCCCATAGACAAGAAAAGTGCAATGGAGATTGACAAAACTATTTTTAGATATGTATGGTATGGTAGATACCAACCAATTAAACGGACTACTCTTTGTAAAGGTAAGAAAAACGGTGGAATAGGAATACTGAATGTGTACAATAAGTCATTGGCAATCTTATGTGTTACCTTTAGAAAGGAGATAATGCAGAGGAATAGTGTAAATGCGCTAGGACATTACTATTGTAAATTACGTGTCAGCTACTTGATACATATGCCAGAGTATACTGACCTTGCCTTTATTTCACCTCACTTTTATTCTTGTGCAATTGATGTTCTCAGGCGGATTTGTAATATTGAAGGTTTTTTAATGATGAACAGTAAACAAGTGTATGATGTTATACTACCAAATATAGTTCCTAGAGTAGAGGAGGCATATCCACTCTTCAGCTGGCAAGTAATATGGGCGAACCTTCATGTTAAATTTATTGCCCCAAAACAACGTGAGCTATTGTATCGCTATATTCATGAGACCCTCCCTACTAATGATAGGTTGTTGATGTTGGGCATTAAAGACAACAATAGGTGTGACCAATGTACTGAAATTGAAAATAATATGCATATATTTTATTTCTGTAAGCAGAAAGTTGTTCTTGTAAACTGGATTCGAGACACTCTTAAAGTTTTATGTGGACCAAGTATTAGAGTGGAGTTAATGAGGTTTTTAATGTTTCATATTGACATAAAATGCAAGAAAATTAAGAATACAATAATTATGTTACTTTCTGATTACATTTTTTGTGTTTGGATAGGAAGGCAGGAAGGTTACTCAGTAGACAAAATATTGAAGTTCTTGCGAGGCAGGATCAAGTATAACATTTGGGGTTTAAGGCTCATGCTCGGTGATGATATGGAAAATTTGTTTACTGAGAATTATATAAAATATATGTAAATGTAATAATCTCCCCTGTATTTTAATGTAAATTTATTCTCCAAATTTTGTAAATCGTTTAACGGAAAATAAGTATAACATTCAGGGGTTTTTAAAGATCATATTCTGTACTATTGGAAAACTTGTTCACTACGAATTGCAATGTATAATTGTCTTGTAAACCTTTTATATAATTTAATTTATACTTGTATTTCTTAAATAAAGATAAAAAAAAAATTCATCACACACACACACACACACACACACACACACACACACACACACACACACCACACACACACACACACACACACACACACACACCACACACACACACCCCGGGACCAAGAGCCAAGCTCAACCCCGCAAGCACAAATAGGTGAGTACACACACACACACCACACACACACACACACACACACACACACACACACACACACACACACACACACACACCACACACACACACACACACGGAAAGACGGTTCAATAAAATCAGTAGCATAGCGTCTTAAGTTAAAAAACAAGTTACACCGGCAGGTATGTATAGAAAGCACCGTCTGTCTCATCTCGTGATCACTAGATCTCGTCTCAAGCCTCACATAATTATATAGAGATAAAATGGGTCATCAACATTAGTTTGAAGATGGCTACACTTGTTCAAACATTGTTAAAACTTAGGTGGTAATTGCTATCCAATTTCTGCACGCAAAGAGGTCCGAAACAGGCAGAAATGCATTTCATAATCATAAATGTGTATAGTCGTAAAGGGAGTAATGATCACGAACGTCCACACTCTTCTTCTACGGATAACATGCTTTCCAAATTTGTTAAGATCTTTGAAGAAGCTAATGGCTGATGGTGTGTTGCAACTGACACACTGGCCATTACGTCTTGGTAACATTGCGGGACACAAACTAACAGGTCTGGAGACTGCAAAATTATGGCTTTAGTTAACATTGGCTGTAATATGTGTATCGAACGTTTTCTGAATAACGAAGTACTGTTTTGTGAACAGAATTTTCCAAGTCAACCATGACCGATAAAAACAAAACACAGCCCAGTCATAACCTACTGACGGCAACAATTTCAGATCTGAAACCTATATCTATGGGCAGCACAAAACGTTTATTATCACGTCCACTAGACTGTGCGACACAGTGGTTGCCAGGATCAGGTTGGGTTACCATTACCTGTGGCAGATGGCTACAGGTGACGGATCTCCCAATCCTGAGTACTCCAGGTGCAAACTCTGTGAGCAGGAACTGCGGAATGACCTCCCACACTACATCACCGAATGTCCAGTTATTAGACCTTTCAGACCAGTTGGCATAGGTACCTGGAGCTTTGCAATTACTTTATTCACTCTCGTATTCTTGAAGATATCCTCACAGTGTACCCAAAATTTGCCAGTGTAGGCTACTAAACATATGGCCCTGTATGACTAACCATCCTGCGAGATGGGACTTATTATCACTGCTACCTTATTCACTCTTGTGTTGATGATATCCTCAAAATGCACCCAGAGTCTGCCAGTGTAGACTACCTATCACATGCCTCTGTATGACTAACCATCCTGTGTGATGGGGATTTTTAGCATCACGTAGTTAGCTTTTTGACACACTGTACTCCACTTCATGTAGTCTAGGGTAACTGCACAAATGCAGATGTACATAATGTATTAATAAAAAAAATGACTTCAGCACCCGAAAGTTAGACTTACGAATTATTAATCTTGAAATGGTAAATATAGCCTAACCACTGGTAAATGTGGGGTAATTTTATAAACTACCAAATTTCTATCTTGATTGTTGATCGTGGGTAGTCTACAATCGCACGTGGGTATTAGGTTGTCAAACCATGGCGTTTAAAGCTTCTCTTGATATTATTAGACTGTTGTGCTAACCCATCCTCACTTAATACACAATAATTTCGACGCTGTCGACCTCTGAAATTAAAAAAAGCCACAATATTGATGGTTCCTCGGATTCTCAGCGTTGATAGGTTAGATGGTTTACGTAGGTTCATATGCTTTTGCTTAGGTAAAAGCATCTCAGATATGACGCTAGTTAAATCATGAGAACACATTGCAATTCACTGGTTTAAAAATCGGCTAATTGCTGCTTCTGGATAATACTGCTCATCGCAGGCTAGTTGAGAAGCTACCTAGACGAGCTTTTGAAGTCTACTAGTACCAATCCATCCTAAGTCATAAAATTCCATCCAGCGGTCGACCCTAAAGACACATTCATCAATTTTAACTTGCTGTTCATTCAGAATAGGACTTTTCTCATATATAAATGAATATTGTTATATATTAGCACACTGTGCATATTTAAGCATTGGTTAGATTAGAGGGTTCTGTTGGCGATTATTTGCATTTGTAGTACATGGATGAAGCATTTACAGCGTTGTAGTTCAAACAAAAGTCGTTGGTGAAGCACTTGTTCGAGAAGTTTTCGAACATCATCAGTTATGAGTTGTGTGCAAATCGTTTTTCATTCATTAACAGGGGGTTTGGGAGGGTGTATGTAATGGACCTTTGTTTATGAGGACAGGCTGACTAGTATTGCTGTTTGCTTCACGTGTCTTATACAAAATAATATTAGACTTAATAGCAAGCAAAGGCCACATTATGATCCAACATATTATATAAAATGTATGAAAGTATTCCATATACTTTTTATGATAATACTAGTAATTCCAAGTAATTTTATAACTTTATATATTTATCCTTATCATTGAACATTGTTGAGGTGGTTACAGTACCATGTATGTTCGAGGGCAGTCCTGGGCGGCATGGGTTCAAATCCTGGTCGGGTCAATAGTTTTTATATATACATATAATATATATATATATATATGTCGTACCTAGTAGCCAGAACTCACTTTTGGCCTACTATGCAATGCCCGATTTGCCTAATAAGCCAAGTTTTTCTGAATTAATATATTTTCTCTAATTTTTTTCTTATGAAATGATTAAGCTACCCATTTCATTATGTATGAGGTCATTTTTTTTTCATTGGCGTTAAAATTAACGTAGATATATGACCGAACCTAACCAACCCTACCTAACCTAACCTAACCTATCTTTATAGGTTAGGTTAGGTTAGGTAGCCGAAAATGTTAGGTTAGGTTAGGTTAGGTAGGTTAGGTTGTCGAGAAACAATTAATTCATGAAAACTTGGCCTATTAGGCAAATCGGGCCTTGCATAGTAGGCTGACAAGTACGTTCTGGCTACTAGGTACGACATATATATATATATATATATATATATATATATATATATATATATATATATATATATATATATATAATCGGCTTAAATTTTTAATATTAAATAGTTATATAAAAGTACTTATGCTTTAAAAAGCTGGATAATTATTGGAAATTATTAGCACTTTATCATAATTTTTTATATGGAACAAATATTGCAAAGAAATATATAGTTTTAATCGGCCCTGTCTGCAAACATCAAGTTAATTTATAACACATTAGCTTTATATAGCAGATGATAATTTAAGTTTATGATCTCAAAAGCAAAATAGAAGACTCATTATCTATGAATAACATAAATCAGAAATATATAAGTTTGGTATAGGTCTTGGAAAACAGTGATTCGCATCTGTATTGAGCAAAATTTCTCGGAACTAATTAAATGGGCGCTTGTAAGGTTTTTTTCCTGAAACATTTCACTTTCCCAACCAAATATACATAGGGGCCTCCAGCTTCCAACTAACAGTAAGAGTAGCTCTTGTTATTACAAAAAAAAGTCCCTCAAGCTCTGATTTTATTTAAGTTCATGCATTTGTTCAGCCCATCGTCTCAAGCGTTCACCACGTCACTAAGCTGATGTACTATACTCCCCGAATCTAACCTAACCGCGGACCCTTGAATACGAAACGGGATATCACGTCAATTTTGCAAGCCACTATCAATTTTAATACATCGGTTTTTGCCTTAGAGTATTTATAAGTCAAAATGCGCTATACTATTCAAGAAAATGAGTTGATTGTTAACCCTTCAACTATGGGACCCATTATATTAGGTTCTTGAAGGAAGTGCATGGACTGCAAACATCTTATATTTGATTTTACAATGTGGCGAGCAACGTAGAATTGTCAGGTTATGAAATGTTACTTCTGCAGTCTATAGATGGCTCTGTAATTCAGATAAGCTACTGGAAAAAATCCTCTTTGATACGAATATAAAGCTAATGGATATCTTGTACACCATTGTTATTACACTCTGGTAAATAGTAAGAAAATATTATAGTGATTTCTAATATTCGATAATATATTTACAGTATGTAGTCATTCTTGTGCAATAATGAATAGAAGTTATGTAGAATCGTACATGAAAACACAGTCGGATGCATGCAGCACGAGTTATTGAGCCAGATCAACACTATAGCAATGATTATATTTTTTACACTCTACTTTTTCTATCACTTCTTAAAATAAAATATATTAAATAATTGCTCTTTTTAAACCAAAGGGGAGGATTATATGCCGCAGTTCAAGGGTTAACTGAGAAAGGTGTTATTTTGATACAAGTTTTTTCTACTGAAAATTTAAAATGTCTAAACCAGACATTGTAATAAAAGTTTTCTGGATTCCTTAATATAAATGGAAATAAATATATACCAATATAACTTTTTTTTTTAAAATCCGACATCGAACCCTCCCATGTCAAAGTCGCCTCCACCCATGCCATAGTCTCCGCCACCCATATCGTAGTCACCGCCCATGTCATAACCGCCCATGTCGAAACCACCCATATCAAAGCCAGGATCCATGTCATCCATCCCGCCCATGTCATACTCGCCCATCCCGCCCATCTCAAATGGCTGACCCATGTTCTGAATCTCAGCCATGTCCATACCGACACTTTCATCCATCAGGCCTGGATCCACACCATTGGACATCATCTCGGCTTGAGGAGGGTTGCCCCCGGCGTCGTCTCCCGTAGGGTCTGCTACCCCCTGGTCTGCTGTGTCTTGGTTGGCTACAGTGGGGGCAGCAGCCGTGTTGGCGGTGTCCGCAGTGGTGTTACCAGCGGCCACGTTATTGCTGTCAGCTGTGTTGTTATTAGCAGATGTGGTGGCATCAGCAGCTGCGTTGGTGGTAGCTGCCGTATTGTTGGTCGTCTCGTTGTTTATGTTGTAGTTGTTAGTGACGTTGGTAGTCTGCCAGACAGAAAATTAACTTTATAGTAACTTAAAATAATATTTCCCCCACAAAATTAAGACATGGTGGGCAGTATTGCAAGGAACTAGGGTATGGTGAAGAGAATTTCAGAACGTTTGTGTTATAGAGAGTATTGTAGGAATTATTGCGTGGTGGGGAGATTATATTTATTTAAGGAAAGTATCTTATGACGAGAGGGGTATTGTAGGAAAATATTATGCAGTGGTTTATTGTATTATGTAATAGGACGTGTTGTTTGGAAATATTGCTTGATAAGGTGTGTTGTAGGAAGGTACTGCATAGTGAGAAAGTATTACATAAAAGTTTTCCAAGAAAGTATTGTGGTGAAAAGTGTTGTGTGTGTAGGGAAGTATTTTTGTGTGATGGAAAAGCAAATCCTCCAAAAATTATAGTACTTATAGTAACTATTTTGATGAAAGTACCAATATGTAGTGATGGACCACCAAAAAGTTGAAGCTTGTATTACTGAATTTGGCCAAATAGGAGACTTTTTAACCGCAACATAAATATAGAACCTGATCTAACTTCTCTTAGCAATCCTAGGCCTAATACATATTATTTGAGGCATAATATAGTACATATATGTGCTATACTAGGCTTAGGAATTTGATTAAATTTGGTTTTAACTTCATTTTTTTCAGACACTATAAAATTAAAACTACAAAAAGTGAACTTTCTGGTGGTCCATCACTACATATTTGTATTTTCCACCAAATAGTTCCTATTACTATCATCATTTCGGGAGGATGAGGTGGATGGGGAGTATTTGTGATTGGGCTTTCATGTTATTAAGAAATATTGTGAATGGGAGAAACGTCATTACTAATATAAATAAAAAAAATGAATAGCTGTATAGTAGGAATGCTAGGCACCTTGACGTGTAGGAGTGAAACAAGAACATGGACTAAAGTAAATAAATTAGAATTTCAGGGGGTTGGTAGGTACTTTTGATTCCAGATCCTGGTTTCTTGTTTATTTTTGTTTTTGTGGCAATAGCCGCTAATTGGTATAAGAGTTTTGCACAGATCCCAACTTTTTGTTTTTTGGGGATAGCCACCTATTGTCGTCAGGGTTCTGCACAGGCTGGATAACCAACCCGTCTTCTCAAATGGTACATCGTATTTTTAAATATATATTTCCTGAAAACTGATGTACTAAAAGTTATTGCGTCTCGCAAAATTGACATGCTATCCCGTTTTCTATTCGTGGGTCCTTGGTTAGGCTCGGTTGAGCAATTTATCATCAGTTATTGACGTTGAATGCTTGAGAAGACGGGCTGGGTCAATAGCCGCTCATTGGCTTTAAGGTTCTGCAAGCGTAAGGTACCAGGCTGACTGGCATTAGGGTTATGCTTGTATCGGAAGCCCGCCCAGGGTATTGCCGACTACTGGCCTCATACTTGTGCTGGAGTCTGTTGTTGTTGTTGTTTAAGATTCGCTACTTGGAACAAAAAGTTCCAAGTCGCACGGGCTTGGTGAGCCCGTAGTGGACTTACCTGGCACAGGAGAAGGACTGTAACTTGGCCCCCTGGAGTCTGCCAGCCCGCCCACTGTCTTCACCCATTTACCACTGTAGCAACTATATTAAGAGCAATATAGCTGATCCAAATTCTCAGAAGTTCTCTTGCAGACTATTAAATGTTCCTGTTAATTCCACGTAACTTGTCTTTAAGAATTCCACATTCCAAGAGGTTCTCTAATAATCCTATGTGCACCAATTACAATAAAAAATTGTTCCCAAGATTTCCTGAAATCATTTAGGACAGACAGCTGACGTAACCAGTAAGATGATGGTCACCTTGTTAGGTAAGGTGAAGTGTGGAATATAAACGTCAAGAATGTAGCGTCATTTTCGACATCTCCTGTCCACGAGGCTAACCATAGCCCGTGCTTCTTGCCCCGCTCCTGTGCCAGGTAAGTTACGGGCTCACCATAGCCCGTAACGTGGGAGCCGGTCGGCCGAGCGGACAGCACACTGGACTGTGATCCTGTGGTCCCGTGTTCGATCCCGGGCGCCGGCGAGAAACAATGGGCAGAGTTTCTTTCACCCTATGCCCCTGTTACCTAGTAGTAAATAGGTACCTGGGTGTTAGTCAGCTGTCACGGGCTCCTTCCTGGGGGTGGAGGCCTGGTCGAGGACCGGGCCGCGGGGACACTAAAGCCCCGAAATCATCTCAAGATAACCTCAAGAAGCCCGTGCTACTTGGAACTTGTTCCGAGTAGCTGAATCTATAACAACAACAACATTCTTTACATCCCTCAACTCCTGACATCTGATCCCTTCCTCACTGCCTTATTCCCTACAAACTCTTACCCTCTCATTATGCAGTCTTCGGACGTTACTCAGGTTTAACTAACTCTGCGTCGTTAATAAACAATATAGTTTCAATAATCGAAGGAATAAGTACATACCAACTGTTGTGTATGTAGTTAATTTCTAGTAAAGAATAACATAAGAGAATATGCTGGTCGCTTATGCTCAGGTGCCCTGCACGTCCACGTACCTGAGCCACAAACTACAAGCTACCATCCTGGCCCGCACGCATGTGTTCGTCTAGTTACAATACAATTAGTTTGTGTGAGATTTTGTTTTCATGTTTTACATGCTTTGAGTGTTTGCTAATTTGTGCATGTGTTTATGAAATGAGTTTTGTGTATGTGATTATGTGTCTTGTATGTTTTGTATGTGTGAATGAGTATGTAATTGTATGCTTTGTATGTGTGTGTTTTTGTGCATGTGAGTGGTAGTTTGTGTAGACGCAGTTGCTCGCAACCTGACATATGGAGTCCTTGGTTGCTCAGGTATCCTTTGGATGTGTTTATCAAGTTCTCGTTTGAACACCGTGAGAGGTCATGTTTAGAGGGAGAGTGTTGAATAGTCTTGGGCACTGATGTTGATAGAATCCTCTCCTAGCATAGCTAGGAGAATACTTTTCAATGAGGCTATTTTGCACTTCCTGCCATGCCTCCTAGTCTCATATGGTGTTATTTATGTGTGCAGATTTGAAACCAGTCCCTCTAATATTTTCCAGGAGTAAATTAGTATGTTCTCCTGCCTGCCTCTAGGGAATACAGATTTTCAAAATTTAAGCAGTCCCAATAATTTAAAAGTTTTATTGAATTGATTCTAGTTTATGCAAAAGTAATTTTTTGTGTATGCATTTTGTGAAAGCATGAATTTTGTGGGAGTAGAATTTTTGTGGAAATGTGAAATTTTGTTTAAAGAGTGTGTTTTTGTGTGAAATGCGTGCAGTTTGGAAAAGTGTGTGGTTCTGTGTACAGTGTTTAGTTATTGTTATACCTTATAACTTTTATCTTAATTTATAATTATTTAAAACAAATTTACTAGCCGACTCTATTAATAAGTTTGACTATAAATATTATGGATGAAATGGAAGAGATGAAATATTTTATTTGCTGGTGAGATGATATTATTAATGGGTGAGATGATATTATTAATGGGTGAGATGATATTATTTATGAGTGAGATGATATTATTTATGGATGAGTTGATATTATTTATGGGTGAGATGATATTAATGAGTGAGATGATATTATTAATGGGTGAGATGATATTATTCATGGGTGAGATGATATTATTCATGGGTGAGATGATATTATTCATGGGTGAGATGATATTATTAACGAGTGAGATTATGAGATTAATAAAAATGTTCCTTTCTATGATTTGAAGTCAATATAGTGACATGATTCTAACATATATCATATATGTGTATTCTGTTGTATATGCATTGAGTTATGTGTACCAAAAAAATAGACTGACCGTGTGTGTGACTGTATATATCTACCTGTAAAGGTTTTGTTGTGCTGTGTTTATCTGTCTTTGTTTACTTTAGTAATTGGTTTGTTAGTGGAGATGATAAGGGAGATGAGACTTGGTTCAGCTACCCAGGGAATATCTGGACATACAGGATACAGATGATAATCCTCTGTGATTGGCTGATCATGTTTAAAGCATGCCAGGAATGCCCGTCGGAAATGGGTTAGCCTATGTCTTTCTATGACCGTCTCCTCGTCTGCCCTCGCTTCTCCTATTCATTATATTAATATAGGTACGATTTTTTTTTAACAGCTGAAACACAATAATAGAGATGTAACCCTAGATTAATAGAATGATACAAGATACGTGAGCAGAAAGAGACATGTTGGAACAAAAATGTTATTGTAACTAGACGAACACATGCGCTCGGGGCCAGAATGGTAGTTTGTGGCTTGTGCCTTAGGTACCTGGACATGCAGGGCATCTGAGAATCATTGATCAGAATATCCTCTTATATTATTCTTTACTAGAATCTATGTATACAGCAGTTGGTATGCACATATTCGCTCGATTAGTGAAGACCATATTCTTTAGTAATATGTTGACGCAGAGTTAATTAAACCCCGAGTAGCTTTTGAAGACTGATTGATGAAGATTAAGCCACCCAAGAGGTGGCATGGGTGCCTTAAGCCCGTAATTCCGAAGATTGTATAATGAGAGGATAAGAGTTCACAGGTAATGAAGGCAGTGAGGAAGGGATCAGATGCGAGGAGCGTGGGATGAAGGGAGGGGAGGGGAGGGTTTTTGGAAGTTGAGGGATGTAAGGAAGTGAGAGGGGGGTTGATGATTGATAAAGATTAAGCCACCCTAGAGATGGCACAGGCATGAATAGCCCGTAAGAGGGTGGTTATAGGGAGTGGGGAGATGATGATGATGTTATAGATTCAGCTACTGGGGAAAAAAGTTCCAAGTAGCACGGGCTATGGTGAGCCCGTAGTGGACTTACCTGGCACAGGAGCGGGGCTGTAACTTGGGTGGGGAGATTGTTTGTTGTTTTAGATTTAGCTACGAAATCTTTAGAACGAAATGTCCATGTAGCACGGGCTATGGAGAGCCCGTAATGGGCGGGGAGGTGATGATGATGTTTTAGATTTAGCTACTCAGAATGTCCATGTAGCACGGACTATGGTGAGCCCGTAATTGAATTCGGTTATTCGCGATAACCTTGTTACTCTGATATTTGGGTCAAAGTTTTAAATGGAGGTGAGGTTTCCTCGTTTTTAACCAGTTTCTTTTTCGCTTCTGTTTTAGTCGTGTTTTAATATCATTATCTTGGTGGCAGATGTAGGTGCAGAATGTTCACTAGTGAGTCCCATTCTTTAACGGCTTTTCTAATCATTGTAGTCGCGGTGGAATGTGCATCTAATGCAGCTGTTGTCGTTGGATTAATGTTGAGTTTGATGCGCAGGGCTTCAGTAGCTTCACATTCCAGTAAGTAGTGCAACAGTGGCGCCTCTGCTTCTGTTCCACAGATATGACACTCTTTAACTATTGGGGTCATTACCTCCCAGCAGCACTTGTAACCAAACGGGAGACATCTTCCGTTACGCAGGATGCAGTCGCACCTCCACAGATCTCCAGTATCAGCTCTTGATACTGGTAATGATGATATTAATGGGTGAGATGCCACCACTTATGGGCTATTCATGCCCGTGCCACCTTTTGGGTGGTTTAATCTTCATCAATCAATCTTGTAACCAAGTCTGAGTCTGTGTATGGCTACTGCAATGTCTCTGGATATCTTTTTGTCAGGCTTGAAAGACAAGAACCCAGTGACTTGTTCGTACCATATCGCAGTGGATCTTCCTTCCGCTACTTTGGCTCTGGGGCGACTTTTGATAGTTGGGAGTACTTTCTTCTTGATTTGCTCTTTAATCTGTGAAAAACTTGGAGGTATTTGAACCTGTACAACAGGTAGAGCAGTGGCAGTTTTTGCTAGTGAGTCTGCCTTTTCATTACCATCTATGCCAATGTGACTTGGTATCCAATTTAGGGTGATTGACAGCCATAGATTATGGGCTTCTTTTCCTATATGTTGGATTTCTGTGAGGAGTTGTATATCATCTCTGTGCTGACTGGATAACAATGCCTGGAGCGAAGATTTAGAGTCGGTATGAATGATGACATCATGTAAATTATTCTCAATTGTATAATTTATGGCCTCCTTCAGGGGCATATAATTTTGTCTGCAATGTTGAGCACCCACTATTCATTCTCCAGTAAGCTTCACGGTTGTTAGTGTAAACTGCTGCCCCAGCAGAACCTCTTTCTTGATCAACTGATCCATCTGTGAAGATGTGAGTCGTTGTCGGTATTGAGATGGTTTCCATTTGTCGTTCTTTGAGTCTCTGCGAGTCACATGCTGTTTTTTTAACTGGTAATCCTTCAATGATTAGATCCTTCAATCCTTTAGACCAGGGGTCTCCAAACTTTTCAATGTAAGGGCCACATTATATATTTCCCATATTTATGCGGGCCGAAGGAATAAAATGCATCACACTTTTCTGTTCTTTATCTTTTCCATATCTGAAAACATAAGGGTAAAATAAATGAAATAAATTCTACAGGAAAAAAACAGCTTGTATGTGGTGTTAAAAAGCATAGCATATTATTATAAAGTGGTAAATATTATGGCAATATTATATATCCACCACACAGGGATTTGTTTGGCGGGCCGGATGAAATTATGTGGCGGGCCGGATGTGGCCGCGGGCCATAGTTTGGAGACCCTGCTTTAGACTCGATTCTTCCCATGGAGGAGGCTGCCAAAAGTGTTGATATGGTCTATCTTCTCCTTTGTTTTTAATGGTCCATTTCAAGTCCACTTTCTCTAGAATCTTTACTAGATTATCCGTCCATGCACTTGTTCTATGATGAAGGTTTCTCTGAAGCAATCTGTGTAAGCTATCTTTGACAGTCTGGCGGTGGTTCCAACATGTTTTGCTGTTATGATGGCTATCCTTTGTTTGATCCTGTTTTCTAAGGCTGGTAAGTTAAGTTGGTTTCCATTCTTAGATTCTCTTGATGCGTCCATACAGGTGCTCCCAGCATTGTTCAGAGGGCATAATTTTGAGACACTTCCAGTTTCTCCCATTGGTTATCACTCATTAGTTAGCAGCATAGGTTTGGTTACACAGTATAGTCAATGAGTGACCTAACTGCTTGAACGTAGTACATTTTGAGTACTGGTAGAGATGCACCATCACTAAGACTTATCAGGGAGCGCAAAGCTAAGTTTCTGGCTTTACAACGTTGCCGAAGATATTAAATTTCTTGAGTGAATTTCAACTGGTTGTCTATTATGACTCCTAGGTATTGAGAAGAGGTAACCCACTCAATTTCTTGTCCTTGTATTGCCAGTCTGATGTCTTGAGTTCTCATTTTAACGGCCATTGCTTTGGTTTTATTGCTGTTTATTTTCACTGCGTTCTGCTTCCCTGCTGATAATATCGAGGCATTTTTGAGCATAGTTCCTTCCGCCTTTGCCATTGATGATGACCACAAAGTCGTCTGCATAGTTAAGCAGTTTGGCTTTTGGTAACTTGAGCTTCACGAATTGTTCCATGAGACAGTTGAAGAGGAAGGGGCTTAGTATTCCTCCCTGCGGAGTTCCGTTTTCCAGCCTCTTCGTTTTCAGCCTCCTATATCTCCGCAGGATTGATTGATAAAGATTAAGCCACCCAAGAGTCTCCGCAGGGAGATATAGGAGTAGTTATAGGGAGAGGAGAATGTTGGGTGAGGTGGTTATTGGGTGGATGATTTGCAGCAGTCGGGGATGTAGGGATGGGCTAGTTATTGGGAGAATGTGATGTTGAGAGGGGAGGGAAATTTGGGAAGAAAGGGGGTTGGTTATAATTAATTAACATAATTTTATAGGCATGTACCATCCTTATATGACACTAGCAGCTGGCAACACCTTTGGTGTTCTCGAGACCCAAACATACCAGGACGCCAGTGGGCGCCTGTTACCCAATCCATGCAGAACCTTGACACCAATGGGCTAGTGTAACAAAAAAAAATAAAGCTGGGATCGATGCAGAACCCTGATGCCAATGGGCGGTGTCGCCAAAAAATAAAAAGATGGGATCTGGCATCAGATCACCTACTGGTGTTGATTCACACTATTGAGTGGCTTTGCAAGAATTTACTTTTAATCACCCATTCAATCTTCTTGTATATAAGTAAATGTATTGGAAAATAATTTCGAAATGCAAGGAAGGTTCGGGGTTGGTGACTTTGATAATGATGGTACATTCTTGTTTTGAAAATGAAGATGTTCTACGACTTGGTTACTTGGAGAGGTTGACAAATGATCTTATTTCAGATCCTGCAATCTGGATTTGAGATATATGTATTACCCAAGGCACAAGCACCATTATGGCTTAAAAGAATATTGCTGGATATATGATAATTTCTCTTCCCTCATCAAAGTCAGCTTAGTGTATAAAATTTCTGAAATTAAATAAGAACCTATTCGTTTGGAAATTCCTTTGATATTTTTCAGGTGTTGTATAGTAAAAAGTCAATGTATAATTCTCAAAGACTGTCAATATATATTGTTCCCTTGCCTGTTCCACAGTGTTATCTTACTTGGCTGGTGTTGGTGCCGCAGAGAAGCCTGGGTAGGCGTACCCAACGCGGGCGGGACACCAGGCCTAATCCGAAGCCCCACTCCGGACATGGCAGCTCCCATTAACATCCCGGCGGCTAAACTGTCTCCATTGTCACGCCGATCCAAAATGACAGTATTGCCTCCCCCACCATACACAGCTGCTCCTCCACCATACCCTCCACCATACCCTCCTCCTCCACCATATCCTCCTCCTCCACCATATCCTCCTCTTCCTCCTCCATATCCTCCTCCATAGCCTCCTCCATCGTAGCCTCCAACATATCCTCCTCTTGGGTAGCCTCCACCACCTCCTTCCAGCTGCAGGATCTGAAATAAGATAATTTGCTAGTTAAGGCATGCTCATGACTAGCTGTTCAGTATTTACTAAAGAATTTACAAGATCTAGAACATTACGTAGTCAACCAAAGATTATTATAAATATTATGGATGATCTTGTAGTACTTCATAACTTATAAACTGCTGTGAGGGAGATAAGGAGGTTAAAGTTTCAAAGTGAACACATATTGCTTTGTTATTCCTAGCTGTTTCCTAACATACTCAATAAAAGACGTAAACTTGTGACGAATTTGGGATATCTATAAATTGAACTGGAGTATGAAGAAAAATTATGATTGTTCTCACATTCGAACAGGGAAAAGTATTATTTATCATGGTTATACTGTAGTAAGCCATTCAAGTTCAAGTATGTTTATTGAGACAAGAAAAAATACATCTCAAAGGGATAGAGTAGCTTAGGCTATCTCTATCCCCCCTCAATAAGTCATTGTGGGCTTCCGTCACAATCTACAGTTCCATGATTCCACTACCTATTGATTCAAAGATCAAATTTCTATTTACATTATTAATTTTCTACATCTTGCAAGGTGTGGACAGAAAATATAGCGAAATGCCACTTTCTGCAGTCTTGATCAGGAACTCTGATCTGTCCATCTGAAATGTACTAGACAGGCCAATGGCTCGTCCAGCTTATTAATGGAAATATATATTTTATTGCTTTTCTTTTCTTCATTTATTTTTTAATATGAAAAATCGAGTGTACGGTACACTCACAGCTGTCTTTGGGAGCCGGTTTTGGTACCTAAAAACGTAATAAATGTGAGGTTTTCTGGCAAAGTAGTTCAGCCGAGACTGTTGGAAATCTTACATTAGATTATGCAGACGATGAATCACAATAATGTGGCAGAAGATATGATAACCAAACCGCACATCAAGATGGAGAATCGACGACGTTTCGGTCCGGCAAGTCGTGTAGCTCACACTCGACTTGATAATGGTCCAGAATGGACCGAAACGTCGTCGTATCTCTATCTTCTGATGTGTGATCTTCTGGTCATTTGCCTTGATTAGTCATAGGCAATTATTACTCATTTTGTCTTATATAAATGGATAATGAAGTTAAACCGCTGCAAACTTATAAGTGAATTATAAATAACCAACCATTTATGGCAAAAGTTTGAATGTTTGTCAACTATATTTTGGATATGAGCCACTTGTTCACAGCAAAGAACGACCAGAGATGGCCAAGACTTTTGCTCGTAAAGAGGGAATTGATTACCAACTTGGACTGCCTTTGAGCAGCCTGAGGGCAGTAATATTCCTGGAACATCAACTAAATTTCGGAGACTTGAGGCAAAGTGAAATTCACACCAGTTATTCCATCTATCAGGAAGTACCGCACTTCTATGGGTCATCCAATAAGGTTAGCAGACTTCTAGATGTTACCACTGCTAGGCTTAGGCTCGGCTACAAGTACCTCTGGGAGTTTGCACATGACTGTAAAGCTGCCGCCCAGTTGGGTGGGTGTGGAGCACATGACTAAAGCTGCCGCCCAGTTGGGTGGGTGTGGAGCACATGACTAAAGCTGCCGCCCAGTTGGGTGGGTGTGGAGCAAGACTAGTAACTGTGCGATTCATCATAGATGTAAAGTGCCTTGTATAGTGACTGTTGTGAGCCTCTTGTTGATCACTTGTGACACAAAAGATTATTGATGTGTGTATTTGTGTGGGTGATTAAATATGTATGTGTATGTATATGTACATGTATGCATGAGCATGTGTACATGTATATATAACATTAATAATTGTGTAACTAGCGTCAAAAGATTGTTATTTGCTTAGCTAAACGAACTAGAGGGTTCAGTTCCTGAACCGATTATGTCCCTCTGTAATCCTTTACACCACCGCCCACGGGATGGGTATGGGGAGCATAATAAAGAAAGAAATTGAATTGAATTACTATCCCGCAAACATAACAAGGTCGCTCCAAAATATACAGTACGTATAGCCTAACATGAGGTTTGTGAACATTATTTTCCCACAAACTTCGTATTTCCCACAGTTTGTTAATGTTCTCGATACATTAGTTGTATCATCGGTATGCCTTTAGCTGAGTAATAACAGGGCAAGGACTAGAGTATCGGAGAAACTCTTGGCTGCACTTACTGTAAGGGTGAGAGGGAGGGGCTGAGGGTGTGGGGTTGTAGGGGGGTGGCAGCTCACTTTTCAGTTCCTCTGGCGTCAGTTTGGGAAGCTCAGGCGGCGGCGGCAGCTGCAGACATGGAAATGGCTGTAGATAGCCTCTTACAGTTACAAAATATAGCTTTTACAACTAGCATATCTAAAACTCAGGCATAATAAATAACCCCGGCTTACTTCTAAGGATCACCAACACTAAATAAGCAAAGTAACCAAGAAAATCAAAGTAGGCTCCAACATTCACTTATTTATGTCATTAAATATTTATTATGACTGTTTAAATTAAAACAGTCACAATGGCAATTATAACAAAAAGTCACCACCAGAAACAGCAATTGTATTATTGATGGAAACATCAACCCGAACTAAACATAAGTGGCAATACAGTGGCAACAGGAACCACAAAATTAACAGTGAAACAATATTATTTGGGTTCATAAGTTAGAGAAACGGGGAAGAGAAGCGCTCGTACTCACTGTGTTGCTGATGGCCGTCATCCACTGGCTGAATGAAGCAGAAATTATATACGTTAGCGGTGTTCCGTGGTGATATACAGTAGCTTGGTAATGTTAGGTGTTCCGTGGTGATATACAGTAGTGTGGGTAATGTTAGGTGTTCCGTGGTGATATACAGTGGCGTGAGTAATGTTAGGTGTTCTGTGGTGATATACAGTAGCGTGGGTAATGTTAGGTGTTCTGTGGTGATATACAGTAGCTTGGGTAATGTTAGGTGTTCCGTGGTGATATACAGTAGCTTGGGTAATGTTAGGTGTTCCGTGGTGATATACAGTAGCGTGGGTAATGTTAGGTGTTCTGTGGCGTATGAAATACGAAAATATCAGAGATTTAGCCTGCTATTTTCGTATTTCATCACGTCCTCAACAATATGCAAGATACGTTTTGTAGTGGCTAAACGTATATATCAAGACAGCCACACGCACCTCAACTCCCCCCACTCCAGCACCTGCTGTACACACCTGGTCGACGCGCCGAACCCTTCAACTGCCTAACTAGCGACTTGCGGCCATCCAGCTTTCCCATTGGCCGCCAACCAACACGCCACTCCGGTTCCTCGCCAATCACAAGTCATCGCCAGTTATTGTTGGAGTCCCTTGCATGTCTGCCAGCCAGAATATCTTGTGCTCTCATCCTATGAACACCTAAGTGACTCACCTTGTGTGGTCAAATAGAGGTTTATAGGTAGTGCATATATTCCAGCATTCATATTTTATTTACCTTTGTATGTCAATTCTCCTCCCCCATTAACGTAATCTATTTTCATGTTTATTTATTTTTCCACTTGACATTTTTTCCATTAAGCCAAGATTTTGCATTTATTTCAATTTGTGTTTTTTATTGTTATTAAAGTACATTGTTTATTATTGTGTTTTATGTTTCTTACCTTACCACAGATTACCAAACACGCAGTCATTCTTTTTTTTTCTTTTCTTTTTTTTTAATATTTAATATGTGGCCCAGCACTGACACCTGCTAGTTGGAAGACTGCCGACCACCATTTCCAACTCATTACCGTCACATATAAATGGGGGCCTGTCCAAGGAGCTTCACTCAGGTATTGGTAATTGTGGTAAGCATACTTGGCTTTCATTTCCCTTGCTTCCATTATTTACATTAATCATTTTTTATTTTATATGGTGCTGTGTATATTGTACATTACGGGAATAGCATATGGTGAGAGTGAGACAACTTTGGATTACGTGGTGACTGTAGGCCGCAGTCATACTCTTAATTGGTCGTCTCCCCCTTCCGTGTTATCCTCCGTGTTTAACATCTTTGTCCCCAGATATTTCTCACTTTTTGACAGATTATCACATAGGTACCCTGGTACTGTGGTCTGTCTCCGGGTCAATAGCACCCAAGTCCTGCAATCCGACTCTAGGAGGAAAAAGAGGGCTTTAGATCCTCTAGCACGAACTATTATTGGCGAATTGGGACCTCGCCGATAGTTCTCGTCACCAGTTGACACTCGCACCCCTACTCGTCGGTCAGAGTGATGGTATTTACCAAAAGGTAGGGAATTGGCGTTCTTTCTTTTGAGCACAAAGTTCGCTAATTCTGTAAATACCATATTCAATTTCAGTGGGTACCATTGCTTATGTTCTATAGTGACTTGGCAAGGTATGACTACATTTTTTGGACTACCTCATTTATTTTGAAGCCATTTAGTGTTTCACTTGTATTTTAAACTCAGTTTTCACTAATTAGTAGGATTTTCTTGCCTTTATCCTCCCATAGTGAGTACCAGGTACAAGATTTCCTGCGACCTTATTCATTTACCATCTTGAATTAACTTTAATTATTAATAATTCCCCACAGGATAGGTATCAGTTGCCACGTTTCCTGTTTCTGACATTCACCATATTCTCACTATATATTCGTATCTCCTTTGTTTTGCTATATTTTCACCATGTTCCGCCTACAAGCATTCAAAACAGATCCAGAAGGTGAAATAGGGACCTTACGTCACGCTAAGAGGGTCGATTTGTTAACTCTTGCACATGAGTATCACTTGGGAGTTCCTGATGGAGCCAACAAATTTGCCATTAATAATATGATACTGGATCACCTTGCTGATGAAGGTATTATAGATTCTTCTACTCATGAACAGTACATTATTTCAGATAAGGATGACTTGAGAGCGATAAAGCTCAAATTGGAACTTGCCAAGATCGAGCTACAGCAACAACAGGAAGCAGCTGCAATCCGAGAGCGTGAAGCTGCAATCAAAGAACGTGAAGCTGCCCTCAGAAAGGAAGAACAAGAAAGAGAAATCCGCCTCAAGGAAAGGGAGGCCGCACTGAAGAAAGAAGAAAGTGACAGAGAGGCCGCACTGAAGAAAGAAGAAAGTGACAGAGAGGCCGCCCTGAAGAAGGAAGAAAGTGAACGTGAGTTGGCCTTATACAAACAGCGACTCGAGATACAACGCGACCACGACAAACGACAGGCAGAAGCAATGCTAGAATGTCGTAACCGAGAACTCACGAGGGACGCTGCACACCAAGCTCAACTCCAACAAGCGGCAGCTAGTCTTCCTCCCAGTTTCAATATCTCCCATGCAAGTAAGTTAATGCCCCCGTTCCTCGAAACGGAGGTTGATGTGTTCTTTACCACTTTTGAGACCCTTGCTGTTCAACTTAATTGGCCTGACGACCAATGGGCTACCCTTCTCAGAGTACATTTAACAGGTAGAGCAGCAGTCACACTCAGCACTTTGGCTTCGGAAAACGACTACACCACCTTGAAGCAAGCTGTGTTGGACGCCTACCTTCTCTCCACCGAAAGCTATCGACGAAAGTTTCGTGACTACGTCAAGGCAAGTACCACCACCTTCTTAGAATTTGCTAACACCAAACGAAGATATTTCATGAAATGGCTGGAGGCAGCACATGTCTCTACTTTTTCAGAACTTGTCAACCTCATACTGGTTGAAGAATTTCTGAGACGTGTACCTCCTCCTGTCCGCCTATACTTAGCAGACAAGGAAGAGACGGAGTTAGTGAAGTGTGCGAAGTCAGCTGACACTTACAGCCTCATCCACCGGCTGACTCCAGATCCTACCAGCAAGAAGTCTTGGTACAGTTACGAGAAAGCGAACCCAGATCAAGGTACCTCTCAACTGTACTGCAGGTATTGTCGATTATATGGACACACCATTGACAAATGTGGTAAGTCCCAGCTAAAGGTAACGTCGAACCCCTAAGTCTAAACCTACTCACCCTAAGTCCGGTAAGCCTGTAATGAATGTTGGTGTTCATGCTAATGATCTCTCTCTCTTTACCAAGCATCTATATCCAGGAACTATCTACCCACGGTTCAGATCAGACGGTTCAGTCAGAGGGACTTCGGACTTAAGATCCTACGGGACACAGCGGCTCTACAATCGATCGTCTTGAAATCGGCTGTGCCCAACGTCGCCTACACAGGAGAGACTGTGTTCATCACTGACCTTACTGCTACAACTCCTTATCCCTTGCCCGAGTTTACCTGATTGTCCCTTCGTGAGCCGAAGTGAAGTCCAAGTCGCCGTCAGGGAAAAGCCTTTCCCATGCTGGAGTGCAACTTCTCCTGGCAACGACTTGGCAGAAGACCAACAACCAAAAACCTGATCATCAAGGACATATCCGAAGGTAAGCACTCTGTGGTGGATAACCCGATTTTTGAACATTTTCCAGTAAAGGTTCAAGAGAGTGATGAAGGTTCTCCTCCTGTTATGGTGACCACCCGTGCTCAAGCTGCACGTCCACAGCCAGCCGACTCTACTGCTACCGCTGTCCCTCAGGACCCTTCGACTACCCCCTAACCTGACCGCGGAGT
>WNGS01009202.1:2491517-2501549 GCA_020271785.1 Procambarus virginalis
TTTATGGATGAGTTGATATTATTTATGGGTGAGATGATATTAATGAGTGAGATGATATTATTAATGGGTGAGATGATATTATTCATGGGTGAGATGATATTATTCATGGGTGAGATGATATTATTCATGGGTGAGATGATATTATTAACGAGTGAGATTATGAGATTAATAAAAATGTTCCTTTCTATGATTTGAAGTCAATATAGTGACATGATTCTAACATATATCATATATGTGTATTCTGTTGTATATGCATTGAGTTATGTGTACCAAAAAATAGACTGACCGTGTGTGTGACTGTATATATCTACCTGTAAAGGTTTTGTTGTGCTGTGTTTATCTGTCTTTGTTTACTTTAGTAATTGGTTTGTTAGTGGAGATGATAAGGGAGATGAGACTTGGTTCAGCTACCCAGGGAATATCTGGACATACAGGATACAGATGATAATCCTCTGTGATTGGCTGATCATGTTTAAAGCATGCCAGGAATGCCCGTCGGAAATGGGTTAGCCTATGTCTTTCTATGACCGTCTCCTCGTCTGCCCTCGCTTCTCCTATTCATTATATTAATATAGGTACGATTTTTTTTTAACAGCTGAAACACAATAATAGAGATGTAACCCTAGATTAATAGAATGATACAAGATACGTGAGCAGAAAGAGACATGTTGGAACAAAAATGTTATTGTAACTAGACGAACACATGCGCTCGGGGCCAGAATGGTAGTTTGTGGCTTGTGCCTTAGGTACCTGGACATGCAGGGCATCTGAGAATCATTGATCAGAATATCCTCTTATATTATTCTTTACTAGAATCTATGTATACAGCAGTTGGTATGCACATATTCGCTCGATTAGTGAAGACCATATTCTTTAGTAATATGTTGACGCAGAGTTAATTAAACCCCGAGTAGCTTTTGAAGACTGATTGATGAAGATTAAGCCACCCAAGAGGTGGCATGGGTGCCTTAAGCCCGTAATTCCGAAGATTGTATAATGAGAGGATAAGAGTTCACAGGTAATGAAGGCAGTGAGGAAGGGATCAGATGCGAGGAGCGTGGGATGAAGGGAGGGGAGGGGAGGGTTTTTGGAAGTTGAGGGATGTAAGGAAGTGAGAGGGGGTTGATGATTGATAAAGATTAAGCCACCCTAGACATGGCACAGGCATGAATAGCCCGTAAGAGGGTGGTTATAGGGAGTGGGGAGATGATGATGATGTTATAGATTCAGCTACTGGGGAAAAAAGTTCCAAGTAGCACGGGCTATGGTGAGCCCGTAGTGGACTTACCTGGCACAGGAGCGGGGCTGTAACTTGGGTGGGGAGATTGTTTGTTGTTTTAGATTTAGCTACGAAATCTTTAGAACGAAATGTCCATGTAGCACGGGCTATGGAGAGCCCGTAATGGGCGGGGAGGTGATGATGATGTTTTAGATTTAGCTACTCAGAATGTCCATGTAGCACGGACTATGGTGAGCCCGTAATTGAATTCGGTTATTCGCGATAACCTTGTTACTCTGATATTTGGGTCAAAGTTTTAAATGGAGGTGAGGGTTCCTCGTTTTTAACCTGTTTCTTTTTCGCTTCTGTTTTAGTCGTGTTTTAATAACATTATCTTGGTGGCAGATGTAGGTGCAGAATGTTCACTAGTGAGTCCCATTCTTTAACGGCTTTTCTAATCATTGTAGTCGCGGTGGAATGTGCATCTAATGCAGCTGTTGTCGTTGGAGTAATGTTGAGTTTGATGCGCAGGGCTTCAGTAGCTTCACATTCCAGTAGTAGTACAACATGGCGCCCTGCTTCTGTTCCACAGATATGACATCTTTAACTATTGGGTCATTACCTCCCAGCAGCACTTGTAACCACACGGGAGACATCTTCCGTTACGCAGGATGCAGTCGCACCTCCACAGATCTCCAGTATCAGCTCTTGATACTGGTAATGATGATATTAATGGGTGAGATGCCACCACTTAATGGCTATTCATGCCCGTGCCACCTTTTGGTTGGTTTAATCTTCATCAATCAATCTTGTAACCAAGTCTGAGTCTGTGTATGGCTACTGCATGTCTCTTGATATCTTTTTGTCAGGCTTGAAAGACAAGAACCAGTGACTTGTTCGTACCATATCGCAGTGGATCTTCCTTCCGCTACTTTGGCTCTGGGGCGACTTTTGATAGTTGGGAGTACTTTCTTCTTGATTTGCTCTTTAATCTGTGAAAAACTTGGAGGTATTTGAACCTGTACAACAGGTAGAAAAAACAGAAATGAAAAATTTTTGCTAGTGAGTCTGCCTTTTCATTACCATCTATGCCAATGTGACTTGGTATCCAATTTAGGGTGATTGACAGCCCTAGATTATGGCTTCTTTTCCTATATGTTGGATTTCTGTGATGAGTTGTATATTATCTCTGTGCTGACTGGATAACAATGCCTGGAGCGAAGATTTAGAGTCGGTATGAATGATGACATCATGTAAATTATTCTCAATTGTATAATTTATGGCCTCCTTCAGGGGCATATAATTTTGTCTGCAATGTTGAGCACCCACTATTCATTCTCCAGTAAGCTTCACGGTTGTTAGTGTAAACTGCTGCCCCAGCAGAACCTCTTTCTTGATCAACTGATCCATCTGTGAAGATGTGAGTCGTTGTCGGTATTGAGATGGTTTCCATTTGTCGTTCTTTGAGTCTCTGCGAGTCACATGCTGTTTTTTTAACTGGTAATCCTTCAATGATTAGATCCTTCAATCCTTTAGACTTGATTCTTCCCATGGAGGAGGCTGCCAAAAGTGTTGATATGGTCTATCTTCTCCTTTGTTTTTAATGGTCCATTTTAAGTCCACTTTCTCTAGAATCTTTACTAGATTATCCGTCCATGCATTTGTTCTATGATGAAGGTTTCTCTGAAACGATCTGTGTAAGCTATCTTTGACAGTCTGGCGGTGGTTCCAACAAGTTTTGCTGTTATGGTGGCTATCCTTTGTTTGATCCTGTTTTCTAAGGCTGGTAAGTTGGTTTCCATTCTTAGATTCTCTTGATGCGTCCATACAGGTGCTCCCAGCATTGTTCTGAGGGCATAATTTTGAGACACTTCCAGTTTCTCCCATTGGTTATCACTCATTGGTTAGCAGCATAGTCAATGCACCATCTCTAAGACGTCTCTACCAGAGATGCACCATCTCTAGAGATGGTGCATCTCTGGTAGAGATGCACCATCTCTAAGACTTGTCAGGGAGAGCAAAGCTGAGTTTCTGGCTTTACAACGTTGCCGAAGATATTAAATTTCTTGAGTGAATTTCAACTGGTTGTCTATTATGACTCCTAGGTATTGAAAAGAGGTAACCCACTCAATTTCATGTCCTTGTATTGCGAGTCTGATGTCTTGAGTTCTCATTTTAACGGTCATTGCTTTGGTTTTATTGCTGTTCATTTTCACTGCTATGCGTTCCGCTTCCCTGCTGATAATATCGAGGCATTTTTGTGCATGGTTCCTTGCACCTTTGCCATTGATGATGACCACAAAGTCGTCTGCATAGTTAAGCAGTTTGGCTTTTGGTAACTTGAGCTTCATGAATTGTTCTATGAGACAGTTGAAGAGGAAGGGGCTTAGTATTCCTCCCTGCGGAGTTCCATTTTCCAGCCTCCTATATCTCCGCAGGGAGATATAGGAGTAGTTATAGGGAGAGGAGAATGTTGGGTGAGGTGGTTATTGGGTGGATGATTTGCAACAGTCGGGGATGTAGGGATGGGCTAGTTATTGGGAGAGTGTGATGTTGAGAGGGGAGGGAAATTTTGGGAAGAAAGGGGGGTGGTTATAATTAATTAACATAATTTTATAGGCATGTACCATCCTTATATGACACTAGCAGGTGGCAACATCTTTGGTGTTCTCGAGACCCAAGCATACCAGGACGCCAGTGGGCGCCTGTTACCCAATCCGTGCAGAACCTTGACACCAATGGGCTGGTGTAACAAAAAAAAATAAAGCTGGGATCGATGCAGAACCCTGATGCTAATGGGCGGTTGTCGCCAAAAAATAAAAAGATGGGATCTGGCATCAGGTCACCTACTGGTGTTGATTCACACTATTGAGTGGCTTTGCAAGAATTTACCATTTAATCACCCATTCAATCTTCTTGTATATAAATAAATGTATTGGAAAATAATTTCGAAATGCAAGGAAGGTTCGGGGTTGGTGACTTTGATAATGATGGTACATTCTTGTTTTGAAAATGAAGATGTTGTTCTACGACTTGGTTACTTGGAGAGGTTGACAAATGATCTTATTTCAGATCCTGCAATCTGGATCTGAGATATATGTATTACCCAAGGCACAAGCACCATTATGGCTTAAAAGAATATTGCTGGATATATGATAATTTCTCTTCCCTCATCAAAGTCAGCTTAGTGTATAAAATTTCTGAAATTAAATGAGAACCTATTCGTTTGGAAATTCCTTTGTATATTTTTCAGGTGTTGTATAGTAAAAAGTCATTCAATGTATAATTCTCAAAGACTGTCAATATATATATTGTTCCCTTGCCTGTTCCACAGTGTTATCTTACTTGGCTGGTGTTGGTGCCGCCAGAGAAGCCTGGGTAGGCGTACCCAACGCGGGCGGGGACACCCAGGCCTAATCCGAAGCCCCACCCTCCGGACATGGCAGCTCCCATTAACATCCCAGCGGCTAAACTGTCTCCATTGTCACGCCGATCCAAAATGACAGTATTGCCTCCCCCACCATACACAGCTGCTCCTCCACCATACCCTCCACCATACCCTCCACCATACCCTCCTCCTCCACCATATCCTCCTCTTCCTCCTCCATATCCTCCTCCATAGCCTCCTCCATCGTAGCCTCCAACATATCCTCCTCTTGGGTAGCCTCCACCACCTCCTCTTCCAGCTGCAGGATCTGAAATAAGATAATTTGCTAGTTAAGGCATGCTCATGACTAGCTGTTCAGTATTTACTAAAGAATTTACAAGATCTAGAACATTACGTAGTCAACCAAAGATTATTATAAATATTATGGATGATCTTGTAGTACTTCATAACTTATAAACTGCTGTGAGGGAGATAAGGAGGTTAAAGTTTTCAAAGTGAACACATATTGCTTTGTTATTCCTAGCTGTTTCCTAACACACTCAATAAAAGACGTAAACTTGTGACGAATTTGGGATATCTATAAATTGAACTGGAGTATGAAGAAAAATTATGATTGTTCTCACATTCGAACAGGGAAAAGTATTATTTATCATGGTTATACTGTAGTAAGCCATTCAAGTTCAAGTATGTTTATTGAGACAAGAAAAAATACATCTCAAAGGGATAGAGTAGCTTAGGCTATCTCTATCCCCCTCAATAAGTCATTGTGGGCTTCCGTCACAATCTACAGTTCCGTGATTCCACTATCTATTGATTCAAAGATCAAATTTCTATTTACATTATTAATTTCTACGTCTTGCAAGGTGTGGACAGAAAATATAGCGAAATGCCACTTTCTGCAGTCTTGATCAGGAACTCTGATCTGTCCATCTGAAATGTACTAGACAGGCCAATGGCTCGTCCAGCTTATTAACGGAAGTATATATTTTATTGCTTTTCTTTTCTTCATTTATTTTTTAATATGAAAAATCGAGTGTACGGTACACTCACAGCTGTCTTTGGGTAGCAGTTTTGGTACCTAAAAACGTAATAAATGTGAGGTTTTCTGGCAAAGTAGTTCAGCCGAGACTGTTGGAAATCTTACATTAGATTATGCAGACGATGAATCACAATAATGTGGCAGAAGATATGATAACCAAACCGCACATCAAGATGGAGAATCGACGACGTTTCGGTCCGGCAAGTCGTGTAGCTCACACTCGACTTGATAATGGTCCAGAATGGACCGAAACGTCGTCGTATCTCTATCTTCTGATGTGTGATCTTCTGGTCATCATACATTTGCCTTGATTAGTCATAGGCAATTATTACTCATTTTGTCTTATATAAATGGATAATGAAGTTAAACCGCTGCAAACTTATAAGTGAATTATAAATAACCAACCATTTATGGGAAAAGTTTTGAATGTTTGTCAACTATATTTTGGATATGAGCCACTTGTTCACAGCAAAGAACGCCCAGAGTTGGCGAAGACTTTTGCTCGTAAAAAGGGAATTGATTACCAACTTGGACTGCCTTTGAGCAGCCTGAGGGCAGTAATATTCCGGGAACATCAACTAAATTTCGGAGACTTGAGGCAAAGTGAAATTCACACCAGTTATTCCATCTATCAGGAAGTACCGCACGTCTATGGGTCATCCAATAAGGTTAGCAGACTTCTAGATGTTACCACTGCTAGGCTTAGGCTCGGCTACAAGTACCTCTGGGAGTTTGCACATGACTGTAGAGCTGCCGCCCAGTTGGGTAGGTGTGGAGCATATGACTGTAAAGCTGCCGCCCAGTTGGGTGGGTGTGGAGCACATGACTGTAAAGCTGCCGCCCAGTTGGGTGGGTGTGGAGCAAGACTAGTAACTATGTGACTCATTATAGATGTAAAGTGCCTTGTATAGTGACTGTTGTGAGCCTCTTGTTGAATCACTTGTGACACAAAAGATTATTGATGTGTGTATTTGTGTGGGTGATTAAATATGTATGTTTATGTATATATGTATATGTACATGTATGCATGAGCATGTGTACATGTATATATAACATTAATAATTTTGTAACTAGCGTCAAAAGATTGTTATTTGCTTAGCTAAACGAACTAGAGGGTTCAGTTCCTGAACCGATTATGTGCCTCTGTAATCCTTTACACCACCGCCCACGGGATGGGTATGGGGAGCATAATAAAGAAAGAAATTGAATTGAATTACTATCCCGCAAACATAACAAGGTCGCTCCAAAATATACAGTACGTATAGCCTAACATGAGGTTTGTGAACATTATTTTCCCACAAACTTCGTATTTCCCACAGTTTGTTAATGTTCTCGATACATTAGTTGTATCATCGGTATGCCTTTAGCTGAGTAATAACAGGGCAAGGACTAGAGTATCGGAGAAACTCTTGGCTGCACTTACTGTAAGGGTGAGAGGGAGGGGCTGAGGGTGTGGGGTTGTAGGGGGGTGGCAGCTCACTTTTCAGTTCCTCTGGCGTCAGTTTGGGAAGCTCAGGCGGCGGCGGCAGCTGCAGACATGGAAATGGCTGTAGATAGCCTCTTACAGTTACAAAATATAGCCTTTACAACTAGCATATCTAAAACTCAGGCATAATAAATAACCCCGGCTTACTTCTAAGGATCACCAACACTAAATAAGCAAAGTAACCAAGAAAATCAAAGTAGGCTCCAACATGCACTTATTTATGTCATTAAATATTTATTATGACTGTTTAAATTAAAACAGTCACAATGGCAATTATAACAAAAAGTCACCACCAGAAACAGCAATTGTATTATTGATGGAAACATCAACCCGAACTAAACATAAGTGGCAATACAGTGGCAACAGGAACCACAAAATTAACAGTGAAACAATATTATTTGGGTTCATAAGTTAGAGAAACGGGGAAGAGAAGCGCTCGTACTCACTGTGTTGCTGATGGCCGTCATCCACTGGCTGAATGAAGCAGAAATTATATACGTTAGCGGTGTTCCGTGGTGATATACAGTAGTGTGGGTAATGTTAGGTGTTCCGTGGTGATATACAGTAGCGTGGGTAATGTTAGGTGTTCCGTGGTGATATACAGTAGTGTGGGTAATGTTAGGTGTTCCGTGGTGATATACAGTAGCGTGGGTAATGTTAGGTGTTCCGTGGTGATATACAGTAGTGTGGGTAATGTTAGGTGTCTTATATAGTGGTGATATACAGTAGCGTGGGTAATGTTAGGTGTTCCGTGGTGATATACAGTAGCGTGGGTAATGTTAGGTGTTCCGTGGTGATATACAGTAGCGTGGGTAATGTTAGGTGTTCCGTGGTGATATACAGTAGTGTGGGTAATGTTAGGTGTCTTATATAGTGGTGATATACAGTAGCGTGGGTAATGTTAGGTGTTCCGTGGTGATATACAGTAGCGTGGGTAATGTTAGGTGTTCCGTGGCGATATACAGTAGCGTGGGTAATGTTAGGTGTTCCGTGGTGATATACAGTAGTGTGGGTAATGTTAGGTGTCTTATATAGTGGTGATATACAGTAGCGTGGGTAATGTTAGGTGTTCCGTGGTGATATACAGTAGCGTGGGTAATGTTAGGTGTTCCGTGGTGATATACAGTAGCGTGGGTAATGTTAGGTGTTCCGTGGTGATATACAGTAGTGTGGGTAATGTTAGGTGTCTTATATAGTGGTGATATACAGTAGCGTGGGTAATGTTAGGTGTTCCGTGGTGATATACAGTAGCGTGAGTAATGTTAGGTGTTCCGTGGCGATATACAGTAGCGTGGGTAATGTTAGGTGTTCCGTGGTGATATACAGTAGTGTGGGTAATGTTAGGTGTCTTATATAGTGGTGATATACAGTAGCGTGGGTAATGTTAGGTGTTCCGTGGTGATATACAGTAGCGTGGGTAATGTTAGGTGTTCCGTGGTGATATACAGTAGCGTGGGTAATGTTAGGTGTTCGTGGTGATATACAGTGGCGTGAGTAATGTTAGGTGTTCCGTGGTGATATACAGTAGCGTGGGTAATGTTAGGTGTTCGTGGTGATATACAGTGGCGTGAGTAATGTTAGGTGTTCCGTGGTGATATACAGTGGCGTGAGTAATGTTAGGTGTTCCGTGGTGATATACAGTGGCGTGAGTAATGTTAGGTGTTCCGTGGTGATATACAGTGGCGTGGGTAATGTTAGGTGTTCCGTGGTGATATACAGTGGCGTGGGTAATGTTAGGTGTTCCGTGGTGATATACAGTGGCGTGGGTAATGTTAGGTGTTCCGTGGTGATATACAGTGGCGTGAGTAATGTTAGGTGTTCCGTGGTGATATACAGTAGTGTGGGTAATGTTAGGTGTTCCGTGGTGATATACAGTAGCGTGGGTAATGTTAGGTGTTCCATGGTGATATACAGTAGTGTGGGTAATGTTAGGTGTTCCGTGGTGATATACAGTAGTGTGGGTAATGTTAGGTGTCTTATATAGTGGTGATATACAGTAGTGTGGGTAATGTTAGGTGTTCTGTGGTGATATACAGTGGCTTGGTAATGTTAGGTGTCATATATAATTATTTATTTTTGTACTTATTGAATGACACTTATATATTGTATCATTCTTCCTCTTGTCATAAGAACATATTTCAGTGTTACGTTTTAGAAGCAGTCCATTTAGTATTTCCCAGGTGTAGATTATTATAATGTAGCTCGCGCCTGCACTCAGAGTTCAGTTTTAGATCTTTTAAACATTCCCAGTATATAAGAAATTATCAAAAGAAGGCACCAAACCGGAAAGGCTTTGTAGAACCATCAAAAGTGCGGAATAATCAGAGGGCGCTAAATATCACCAAGGATGCCAATACGAGAACAGAAACGCATAAGGCATTTATCAAACGTCAACGATATCGACGATATCAAAAGTATCCGATTCACCAAGAATTCTATCTAGGGACAAGTGACTGCGAGGGACGGTCGGAAAGCAAGACACATGCTCGTTCGGGAAGTCAGGACATTCAACAAGGATATGCACGGCTGTAAGAAGAACAATGCAATTTGGACAATAAGGAGCAGGGCGGCGCTCCATTAAGTGACCATGAGTTAAGCGTGTATGGCCAATACACAACCTTGCTAAAGCCGTTTCCCACCGCCAGTTACGGTGGTAGGAGGAAGGCCACGGGGACACACTACGCTTAAGAGTACGCAGTTTGTTACTAACAACAGAAGACCAACAACTCTGCCAACGGAAAAGGATGGAAGAATGAATAACCGGGTAAAAGTCGGAATAAGGAATACCTTTACGAGAGATGGGACAAGAGCGGATAGCTTCTCTAGTGGCAGCATCCACTGATCATTAAGAAACAAAGACCAACATGGCGAGAACCCAGCAAAACTCTACAGATTTAAAT
>WNGS01009202.1:2506384-2550833 GCA_020271785.1 Procambarus virginalis
TATTATAATATTAATTTATATTTGAGAAAATTCTCGTTTGAATGAACAGCATGTTTAAATTTATGAATGCGTCTGTGAGGTCGACCACTGGATAGAATGGACTTGAGTCGAGGACGGGTCGGCCTTTGAGATCGGCTTATGGATGCCAACCCGTCTTCGACTCAAGTCCATTACATCCAGCGGTCGACCACACAGACGCATTCATAAATTTTTACATACTGTTCATTCAAAAAGGGAACTTTCTCAAACATAAATTAATATTATAACATATTAGCACATTGTGATTATATAAGCATAGGTTAGGTTAGGTGTTTAGGTTCTGTTGGCGATTATTTGTATTGCAACCCGTCCTCGACTCAAGTCCATTACATCCAGCCGTCGCCCCCACAGACGCATTCATAAATTTTAACATGCTGTTCATTCAAAACAAGAATTTTCTCAAATATAAATTAATATTATAATATATTAGCATATTGTGCATATATAGGCATAGGTTAGGTTAGGTGTTTAGGTTCGGTTGGCGATTATTTGCATTTGTAGTACGTGGGTGAAGCATTTATAGCGATGTGGTTCGAACGAAACTCGTCAGTGAAGCATTTATAAGCGATGTGGTTCGAACGAAACTCGTCAGTGAAGCACTTGTTCCGGAAGTGTTCGAACGAAATCAGTTGTGGGTCGTGTGTAAACCGTTTTTCATTCATAAACAAACAGGGGGTTGGCGGGTGGATGGAATCACTTTTGAATCTTTGTTGGAGGACGGGCTGTGTATTATAGTACGTGGGTGAAGCATTTGCAGCGTTGTTGTTCGAACAAATTTCGTCAGTGAAGCACTTGTTCCGGAAGTGTTCGAACGAAATCAGTTGTGAGTCGTGTGTAAACCGTTTTTCATTCATAAAAAGGGGTTTGGCGGGTGTCATGGAATCAAATTTGGGTCTTTGTTTGGAGGACGGGCTGGATCAGCGCATTCATCAGTTTTAACGCTTCATTCAAAACAAGAATTTTGTGAAAATGAATTAACCCTAAAAATAAATAAGTAAATGGAATATATAAACCATATTTTGTATTTGCGTATTGTGCATAGTTAGGTTAGATTAGTTATTTTGTTTCTGTTGGCAATTATTTGTATTTGTAGTACAGTACATAAATGAAGCATTTACATAGTTGTGACTCGAAACTTTATGCATGCATGAGGTATAGTATAGTCTTTTAAATTATAACTTTTACATAGGCTAACTGTAAAATTTCAAACACATAGTTTCAAATTATCTTTGTATTATATAAGGCAGGAAATTAAACACAATAAATTAGTACTACCTTTATGTGCATAACAAAAATAATATATTTATATTTTACTTTTCCTGGGTGCTACGAGTGAGCAGGAGTAGATGCCAGATATCACAATACAATTCTTCCTTAATCTACAAGTATGGTTGCATTTATTATATTCTGTAATGAGTTATTTACTAGTATTGAATATACATAGCTGAAGAAGGAATATCAGAGCCACCAGTAAATCATAGAAACTATTTAATATAATTTTAATAGAAAACGACCAGCAATTAAAAAATAACTGTCTCTCTCCTCGACCAATGAGAAGCCGAGGGATCGTGACAAGTTGCTAGCAAATCAGCCACAGCGATCTGACGAACCGCGAGGTTAATATTATATGATTAGATTCTTTCAGTCTCCTAAATATTTCTGATTGTGAGCAATTATTTGTGTTGCATTTTAAATTTAAATTCGTATTTTTGTTGTTTGGGGAATGAGAAGCTGTGTGGCGCGGTGATAGAGGCCACGCCATCAGTCCGGAGAGGATGGGGGTGGGGGAAAGAGGTCAGGAATTTCTGAAAATGATTACCTCTCATTTGAACTGTTTCGTGTAACAACGAGCGTTCGATCACACGATGGGTGTCGTCTGTAACTGTACTACATCACCTTTACCAGTTCCTTAACGCGGATATTGATCTAACTGTGAGTAGAAGAATCTTTTACCATTTTTCCCCCCTTCAGAATTAACATTTTGTCAACACAGGAAGAGTGGTTGGTGATGGTCTACGAGCCAGCCTCTCACACCCTACTCCCTACTCAAGACGTAGTTACCAGTATATAATATCTTGAAGATACGATAAAATTAGCGTTGTCATACGCGTTACATAAGAGGTTCGTGTCACTATGGGAAAGGTTAGACCCAAACCTCAGATTCTAGCCTAAACCTGTCAGTTGTGTAGTGTGTGTGTAGCCCGCTAGCGGGTCCTGCCATGGACTAGCTGTGCGTGTAGGGTGTGAGAGAGTACGCGAATATTGCTCGAAATCCTCCTGTAATACATTTTTACAAACAAATTGGATAAAGTTTATAAAGGTTTATTACACTGACGGAACACTTAACTATTCACAGCTTAAACTACTGTTCAAAAATGAAATATATACAATATCATTGACCTGGACACTGTGAGCCTCGACCACATACACAGTAGCCAGTCACTCTACCTACTGAGCCACCATCACCCCTTAAAAGGAAAGATTCTAGAGGCACCAATCTGCTGCCCAACTGGAACTTTAGGCCTTCCCATGGGGGTTCCACCTTGGCCTAAAGTTCAACTTGGGCAGCTGATTGGTGCCTCTGGAATCCTTCCTTTTATTGGGCATTGGTGTCTTAGTAAGTAGAGTAGCTGGCTACTGTCTATGTAGTTGGTGGTTCAAGACTCCAAGTGTCCAAGTGAATGAACTGTTGTTCTTCACGTATACAGAGCCGCACTACTTGGCCTAGATGCAACGCCCGATTTACCAAGCAGCATGATTTTCGTTATTTTCAATTTAATTTCGTCATTTTCGTTCCAAATTGACTTATTCCAGTCAATATTATTATATTTTATTAAGAACATGAATTACTGACTTAGGCAACCTGCCCTAAAGTAGGAAATCTGGTCATGGTAATGAATTTACAACTACATAATTAGTGCTATTATCTACTCTCTATCCATGGTTAGGTTAGGTTTGGGGTAATGTTTTGAGAAGGTTAGGTTAGGTTACGTTACGTTTCATTTCACTGGCTTATGTTACTAAGGTGTAAAATTATCCAAAACGTGAAATATGGATTTCGAAAACTATTTAACTGTACGTGTGAATTTCACTTATAGAAACCAAGTTCTATACACCATTTCAAAGAAAATGTGTTCAGCATATACTTTTGATATTTTAAACCAACTATTTATAATACAATAACGTTATAACTTGAGAATAATATATGTTTAGAGCAAAGGTTCACTTGCCAGTTTACAAGCTGACTATTACTGGAACCATAATATGCTTTCCGACCTTCACAGATATATAACTATTCAGGTGGCTTAACAGGGCGTTTTTTTGCTTTTGGTAATTTGCTTTAGGATGGGCTCAGGTTAGGTTAGGTAGGTAGTAATATATATATATATATATATATATATATATATATATATATATATATATATAAAATAGGGTGGTAGGAGAGGAAAAGATTAAAGTGTTCAGTGAGAATCCACAAGGTCTCCTCTGAATACTCTTTATGTTCTTTTCCTACAATTGCACCAGAGGTGGTACCCCTATTATATATATATATATATATATATATATATATATATATATGTATATATATATATATATATATATATATATATATATATATATATATATATATATATATATATATATATGTTGTACCTAGTAGCCAGAATGCACTATTTGGCCTACTATGCACGGCTCGATTTGCCTAATAAGCTAAGTTTGCATGAATTTATATATTTTTCCCTATTTTTTCTTATGAAATGATAAATCTATCAATTTCATTATGTATGAGTTAATTTTTTTTAATTTGAGTTAAAACTAACATAAATATATGACCGAATCTAACAACCCACCCTAACCTAACCTACCCTATCTAAACCTAACCTAAACTAACATAACTAAGTCAACAATTTATGTTCTTGATATAATATAATAATAAGAATTAAAAAAAGCAATTGGAAACAATTTACTGAAAATAAAGAAAATCACTCGGCCTATTAGGCAAATTGGGCCTTGCATAGTAGGCTGAGAAGTGCATTCTGGCTACTAGGTACGACATATATATATATATATATATATATATATATATATATATATATATATATATATATATATATATTTGTTATGGAGAGACTGTTGCAAAGAAATGTCATGCATTCATGTTACATACGCAGTGCTTTCCCATTTTGTTCTTAATAAAAGTTAACATAGGGCACTGTTTTGCACTAACAAAAGTTAACGTTGGGCAGAGCGACAAAAGTCATCCTAGAACTAAGTCAACTCATATACCAGGAAATGTTGAGGGCCACAGGACTAGCAACACTGCAAACCATATCTTACAAGTGTTAAATATATGGTTTGCAGATATCTAAATATCTAACCCCTGTTAGATATCTAAATATCTACCCCTGTTAGATATCTAAATATCTAACCCCTGTTAGATATATAAATATCTAACAGGGTTAGATATTTAAGGTGTCTGTTCTGTTGCAAGTTATAACACTATAATTGTGCCGTGGAACCGAAATATTTCAAGATTTTGACATGTAAATTATAGAAAGACATTTGCTGACAAGGAATGTCTACCCATTTGACCAGTTAGTTTTCGTGTTGCAACAATTATAGCATAAGCCTCTTCAGTTTTTTTTTGAATCTATGGAGAAAAATAACAAAATGCACAAGTGTGCTAACGTGTCTATATTGTTCAGGCTTTTGTTATTATCATCTTTATGTTTATTCTTTTTAGTTGGGGTGCAATAATTTTATCAAACATCAAAATACATTGATAAACTTATTATCGAGAATAATTTCACTAATTAGCGTTCAATAACAATCAGAGTTGCAGGTATGTGTATTATTATTTAAAATAATTGCACCCTAGCTGCACAGGTGCGTATACTTTCACAGGCTATTATCTAGTGTGACAGTATATCGGTTTTGTTAGAAACTGTTCTGGCAGTTTCTGTCCACCGGCGGGTTAATATTTTGGTATCCACACGCTAAAATTTATATAATGTTAAATTCTACGGTGATTTCTCTCTACGTACTCTCCTCTCCAATAGTAACGCAATCATAGAGGATCTTGGTAGATTATATTCAGGTAAACAGCAAAATATAAACTCGTGAAACTAATAATGATAGTAAATATTAATTGATACATTAATGTATTGATTGATAAAATAATTAACGATGGCATCTAAACCACACATCAGAAAATTCATAAATGACGATGTTTCAGTCTGTTGAAACGTCGTCGTTTCTTCATTTTGTAATGTGTGGTTTGGATACCATGTCTTCAGCCGTGTTATTGTGACTCATCGTCGGCATAATATTAAATATGTTTGATTAATCTAAAAGTCAATATACGCACGATAAAGTATAGGAATAGAAAAACAGGTAATGGGTTAGCATTGTAGTTTTGTAGCTTCGAGACAACACCAGTCAACACTTTCTAATCAGAAAGCCCTCTAAAAAAATGAAGTAAAAATATACTACGTTTCAAAACTTTTGATCTTGAAATTTCAGTTGGGAGCGACATTGTGCTAAGGCAACTGGCTTTCAAACCATATAGCAGTTTTTAAATAAATTAACTAGGAGAAATCTCATCAGGATCAGCCCTCCATCAGGAATTTCTTCTTGACTCCTATTTTACATTGGGAAATATGAAACAAAAATGATATGAATGTATGACATTTTACCGTTAAGATTTGAGAGTATATTCGGCTAACGAGGTAGATGAATACAAACTTGATAGGTCTACCGTCCTAAATAACAAATAATTTTTTTCAAGGCTAATTAACTCTATTAGGTGAAGCATTTTGCTCTATGTTAACCGTCTGAAAAGTTCTATGATAAATCTTAAAAAAATTTGACAAGCTAAAACATTGCCATTTAGCGGCCTTGTACATGCACATGTGTACATGTATAAATGTACATGTACATTCATACATGCACATAAAAGTGAATGTCATTTGTGTCCTGTCTTGAATTAAAAGTCACCACTATTCAAGTGTCCATCAGCACTGATGGAACGTGAATATAAGTTCTTTCCAGTTAAGTGTGGCACCAGCCTCTGTGTAGCCTAAAATATACGATAACATCTGTGGTTGCAGGGTCAGCAACAACTGAATTATTATTATGTAGCGATCGAGTGATTGATAAGTTTGACTGACAACTAGAGAACAGTTAGCATCAGATAACAAAAGGTTGAGATTCTGAAGTACAGAGGAGTTTTATAGGTGATGACTAAGGAACTGAAAATTGTACCCCGTCTCTTCTCTCTGTTTATTTAAAACGCAGAGTTTATTGACTTCCCGGACAATGTCGATAGTCCTTAAACCAAACATCAAACCGAAGGAACTATGGCTTTGATTATATGAAGAATTCACTTACGAGAATAATGTATTTTGCAATAAGCTACAGAGCACTGATGAGAGCTGCTCGCCAAGACGTATATTAATACCCGATTTGAAATAAATGGTCGTGGACGGAGTCATTTTATATTGTTTGATATTAAGTGTTAATTTATGCAATTAACAACATAAGACACGTATTTTTTTTTCTTGATAATAAATGGGGTATGAAAATTCGCAAATACAGAGTAAAACTTTACCGAATTCATCACACGTTGGGAGTCTCGTCGTGGACGTGGTGGTGAGCAGACGTGTTTTGGTTCGCTCTGCTACTAGCGTCTGGTGTGGTGGACGTGTTTGTCGTCGCCGGGAGCCGGCGTGTTAACGGATGGCTGGATAACGTCGCGCTGGAGGTGGTATAAGTGCTATCATGGGCTCCTACACACCTCCACTCAAGCGGAAGGAGTCCATAGGGCTCAAGTTTAGTTGTCATGTTGATCCCGACCTTGTATCCACGACGATCTTCGATGTGTTACAGATCAAGACGGAAGAAATATTTGGTTACCAAACACTGCCAGGGAACAGAGTGGTGTTGAAATTTGAAAACAATGTAGCGTTTTCAGAGTTTCTCAAGAAGTATGATGATGAAATTATAAGTTTACCTAATGGGAAAGGATCAGTAGAAGTGATTAATTTGAGCAAAACGTTTACATACGTTTCTGTGAGGGATGCGCCATTTGAAATGTTGAATGGAACTATTATACGCATACTGCAACAATATGGGAAAGTGGACAATGTTCGCTTCAATAAGTATACTTATGGACCAGGGAAAGGGCGTTTTAATGGAACAAGAACAGTAAAGATGGAACTTCATCGCAATATTCCTTCATCAATGTCAGTAGAAGGTCATTATATTAAATTTATATACAATGGCCAACTGCAAACTTGTTTTAAGTGTGGGCGTACTGGTCACATGGCTGCTGCCTGCCAGGTGGAGGCATCAGAACGGATCAACATTTTTCGTGAACATGACTTTCCGCCATTAATAGAGGACAGTGTCTCAGGAAATGAACCCACTGTTGTACATACTGCAGTGCCAGGTGAGGTAGATGAAGTAACCCACAACTCTGTAAGTGAAACGTCTGTGGGAGTGAATCCCAGTGCGAATGAGGCCGGTGAAGGTAACTTAGATCAGGATGATAAAGGTAATGCAGAAAAGGAATGTGCAGACGACACTGCTCAGGACGATTTATCTGCTATCGTTCAACCTGGTGAGGGTGAGGTAAGTCTGGACAATATACATGTGGACGCCCATGACATTGGCGCTGACGCTGCGCTGAGCTGCGATGACGACGGCGGCGCTGACCTTGGTGAGGTGACGGTGGAGAAAGTAACTGGTTGTCAACTGGATGTGGAGGATGACTCCATGGAGGATAGTGATGTAGAAATGCCTGTGAAGAGGGCAACTCCACCCTCTTCAGTATGGTCTGATAGAAAGGGTAAGGGTAGTGTGAAGGCTGGTTCTGTAACCAGTCATGTAAAGAAACGTAGGAGAAAATTAACTCGGAGTATTGATCTGGTACGTATGAAGGACTTAGCCGCTAAATTAAAAGTCTCTGAAAAAATTGAGCAGGTTGTTACCGTTGAAGTTCACCGTGACCAAGGCCAGGAAGAGTCACCGACACGTAGCGAGGGCACAGTACAAACAGTGAGTGGGGATCATGGTAATGAGAACAGTGATAAGGCATGGTGGGATCTTGTGGAACATGAACAGAGTCGTGACGCGAGTGCAAATATTAAACTTAGATTTCGGAAAGGGAAAGAAGACACTAAGTTAGTGTCAAGTGAGATTACGATGGATAAAGAGTAATTTTTGGTTTCTCTCAAATAACATTCGGGAAGCCTATTAATTTTAATTGTGCTACTTTGAACGTTAATGGGCTCAATTGTAGAAATAAACAGTTGCAGCTGTTATCATTGTTTAAATATCATAAATTGGATGTACTTTTAGTGCAAGAACACAATGTACAAGATGTTAAGAAACTTGATGTGTTGCTTGATTACTTTGAAGTATTAATAAATTCAACGAACTTGTTGAAGGGTGGTACAATGATATTGGTTGCTAAGCGAGCCCACATCAAGGTTCTTAATACTGAAATGGATGATAATGGTAATGTTTTATATGCAAGGATTTCTTTTTTGACACCATCATTCCTCTGCTAATGTGTANTAAACTGGATTCGAGACACTCTTAAAGTTTATGTGGACCAAGTATTAGAGTGGAGTTAATGAGGTTTTTAATGTTTCATATTGACATAAAATGCAAGAAAATTAAGAATACAATAATTATGTTACTTTCTGATTACATTTTTTGTGTTTGGATAGGAAGCAGGAAGGTTACTCAGTAGACAAAATATTGAAGTTCTTGCGAGGCAGGATCAAGTATAACATTTGGGGTTTAAGGCTCATGCTCGTGATGATATGGAAAATTTGTTTACTGAGAATTATATAAAATATATGTAAATGTAATAATCTCCCCTGTATTTTAATGTAAACTTATTCTCCAAATTTTGTAATCGTTTAACGGAAAATAAGTATAACATTCAGGGGTTTTTAAAGATCATATTCTGTACTATTGGAAAACTTGTTCACTACGAATTGCAATGTATAATTGTCTTGTAAACTTTTATATAATTTAATTTATACTTGTATTTCTTAAATAAAGATAAAAAAAAAATAGTTTGTCTATGCTTGCCAGGTATTATGTGATGAACTCTATGTTACTTTCTCTCTCCCTGTGGTGACCTCTCTTACCTGGGTTTCTCTCTCCCAGTGACGAAGCTTACTTATATTATGACTTCCCCAGTAACTCATACTTCTTAGCCCTGGGAATACTCTAGTGATATACCTCACCTGCTGACTACTCGCAATGTAGCCTACTCAAGTCTATTTACTACGCCATATCATTACTAACATTAGTGGAAACTCACCTTACTCAGCTTCTCTCCCTCGTGGTGTGGCAGCAAAGTCTTGAGTGAAGCAAACCCTGCGTTAATACTCTGCATCCGCCTCCGTTCGTTGCTGTTGGCTATCTCACGCCGAATACGCTTCTCCTGTTCCATAGCTGTCTTTGGCGACACTGGTCGTCCACCCAACCTTAAGAGTACACAAAATACATTTTAAATTCTAAACTGAATAAGCTAAAGAAAAAATTGGCACAGTAACTCTCCTGCCTGCCTATCCTCACACAGTAACTCTCCTGCCTGCCTATCCTCACACAGTAACTCTCCTGCCTGCCTATCCTCACACAGTAACTCTCCTGCCTGCCTATCCTCACACAGTAACCCTCCTGCCTGCCTATCCCCACACAGTAACCCTCCTGCCTGCCTATCCTCACACAGTAACCCTCCTGCCTGCCTATCCACACACAGTAACTCTCCTGCCTGCCTATCCTCACACAAAAAATGTAATCAGAAAGTAACAATTATTGTATTCTTAATTTTCTTGCATTTTATGTCAATATGAAACATTAAAACCCTCATTAACTCCACTCTAATACTTGGTCCACATAAAGCTTTAAGAGTGTCTCTAATCCAGTTTACAAGAACAACTTTCTGCTTACAGAAATAAAATATATGCACATTATTCTCAATGTCAGTACATTGGTTGTCCTTAATGGCCAACGAAACCTGTTACAGCAGCAGCCAACTAACCGCCAATGTAAATCCACTTTCCTTATCTAAGCTTTTGTTATTGTGTCCCCGGCGGCGACGGCATCCCGTGACGCGTGAACACGGACCTCCTCGCTAAATACTGCACATCTTTAACACAGGGACGCCACACGCTGAAATGGACACTAAGACACAATACTTAGCGCCCCACGGCACATCAACCCTCCCCCGCCCCCCCCGCCAAGTAATCCCCCCACCTTAACCCCAACATCTCAGCTGATACCCAGCTGATACAAACTCTTCCAAAGCCATGACACTCCAGACAGCAGCTCCACACAGCCTTGAACAACTACATAACAATGTCTATACCTTCTCACGAGAGGAACATTATATAGCAGCAGTGGCTAGTTGTTAAGAAGAGCACACCGACGAAGGCTTGGTATGTTAGAGAGTGTATACTCTATGACCCCGTGCGTGGCGACGCGGACGGAGGGAGGGGGAGAGAGGGGGGGAGGGGAGAGAGGGGGGAGAGAGAGGGGGGAGAGAAAGGTGAAGAGAGAGAGAGGAGAGAGAGAAAGAAGAGAAAAGAGAGAGAAAAAGAGAAGAGAAGAGGAGAAAAGACACACACACACAGTGATGTGGTGGAGGCTGACTCCATACACAGTTTCAAGTGTAGATATGATAGAGCCCAATAGGCTCAGGAATCTGTACACCTGTTGATTGACGGTTGAGAGGCGGGACCAAAGAGCCAGAGCTCAACCCCCGCAAACACAACTAGGTGAGTACAACTAGGTGAGTACACACACACACAGGTATGGACTCCAGCCTGGAGTCCATACCTAGTTAAACACAAGACAAAGTTAAGAGAAGATTCAGCGGTATGCCACCAGGCTCGTCCCGGAACTGAGAGGAATGAGCTACGAGGAAAGCCTAAAGGAGCTGAACCTCACATCCCTGGAAAACAGAAGAGTAAGGGGAGACATGATAACCACCTACAAAATTCTCAGGGGTATTGACGGGGTGGACAAAGGACGAAGAGCACGGGTGGGACACGAACAAGGGGACACAGGTGGAAACTTAGTACCCAGAGGAGTCACAGAGACGTTAGAAAGAATTTTATTAGTGTCAGAGTAGTAAATAAATGGAACGCACTAGGAAGTGATGTGGTAGAGGCTGACTCCATACACAGTTTCAAATGTAGATATGATAGAGGCCAGTAGGCTCAGGGAATCTGTACACCAGTTGAGAGGCGGGACCAAAGAGCCAAAGCTCAACTCCCGCAATCACAATTAGGGGAGTACACAGCTGGTGGGGCCTGGTGGATAGCGCGCAGGACTCTTAATTCTGTGGCGCGGGTTCGATTCCCGCACCAGGCAGAAACAAATGGGCAAAGTTTCTTTCATCCTGAATGCCCCTGTTACCTAGCAGTAAACAGGTACCTGGGAGTTAGTCAGCTGTCACGGGTTGCTTCCTGGGGTGTGTGTGTGTGGTGTGGAAAGAAAAAAATAGTAAACAGTTGATTGACAGTTGAGAGGCGGGCCGAAAGAGCAAAGCTCAACCCTCGCAAACACGACTAGGTGAATACAGTTGTCATGGATCATCCTTCCCAATGCACTAGCTGACTTTTACTTTTAACCACGTTTCTTGTAAGTGGATGGTACTTATTATGACTCCTATACCCGTCGTGTGGGTGGTCGTGCATGTGCAATTTGTCGAGACCAAGACAATTCACCTATGGAGAAGGGTCTAAAACCTGAGCTAATTTTTGCCACCCTGTCATATCTTTACTCTAAATATACCCAACCTAACCTAACAGCATTTTATGTAAGTATATGGTATGCACAAATTGTGACGTCACTGACGTAATTATGGCGTCATAATGACAGGTTATCTTGAGGTCAATAAACTTGATATACTGTTCTCAACGCAGCAGCCACACGATGAAGTGGCCACAAACTTTAATATCTTAGATAGGCCAGAAAGCTGTCACACTACAAATAAATCAAATACACTAAATAATCTGGGTTACTTGGACAAGGGTAGTAGTCACAACCTGTCCTTAGCAACTCCTAGTCACGCTACTCAACTACAACCCATAAATTAACTCTGCCCCCCCCCCAATACTCCATAACTACACCCCAGAAAGATATACTCCAGTTACAAGTCACGTCAGTATACTTACCTCAGTTTCCAGAGTGTTGTCCTATGTTTAAAGCGTTTAGTTATCCCGTTAGTTAGAACGTGTCCATGTGTGTGGCTTACACACCAACTTCACCCAGGATTATACGGCGTAAAAGAATGCAGTCACTCGGGCATGACTTGACACAAACAAAATCACTGGGTCAATAGGCTAATGTCACATGGTTCCTTGCCACTCCTGGAAGAGTGAAAACTCCACCATCCCAGGAAGGGCCACCTTCTGTCTTAATGTGTAGTATCTTTCTTTTAATCCCCTCCCCTCCCCCCCCAATTAAGAGTAGCTAATGCAGTTTGACTACCCCCCACATCCCGTGCAAGGACAGCATAAAAAATGGCCCAAAAGACCTTTTCGGTAAATCAGCCTGAAGGTCATTTATGTACTAGTTAAATCTGTGTGCTGGTTCCATTCCTAATCATGGCTTACTGATTTTCTAATTGATACATTAAACACATTAATGTGATTTCTTTGTGCACAATTTAGTTATCGCTGATTCCTGATCGGAGAAGGGCTTTGTGGCTGGGAAGTGATGACAATCTTATCAAGAGATTGCAATAATTAAGGGAAGTATAATGATCCGCACAATGTTTGGTACAGACACATAATACATTTCTAGTAGAGCTGAGAAAGAACTGCAAGTGCATTAGGGAGAAGTTCATGTTTTTGGTCTGAATGAGTAGGTAGAAGTGTCATCACTCGTGCATAGTGTGGTAGTGTATGCGAGTCAGGTCTCGCACTCAGATTGCATTGTGAGAGATGGGGTCATTGTATTCGCATGCATAATTGCACCCGTCTCAGACACAGTACCAGTCCTTTAATTCCTTGTTAAAACCCGGTACTTCATGTGCTCTCTGGTAATGAGTGACTATAATTATCACAGTGGGTCTAAATCGTCCACGTCACTTGATAAGTTAATACAACCGGTAACATTGCCAGACATGCACAAGGTATTATTATACTACCCTGCAACTACAAAAGTATTCATTCCTCACACTGTATAGTGAACAAATGGAATGCGCCAAGAAGCGAGGTGGTGAAGATAGAGCCCAATAAGCTCAAGAACTTGGACACTAATTTACTAAGAGGCGGGACCAAAGAGCCGAAGCTTCACCCCCGAACACAATTAAGCGAACACATTGACAATTACGTAACCTATCAGGTGGAGCTGCCCTGTGAATGTCTGCATCTAACAATAAAGTACAAATATATGTGCATGATTGGGCCTCTTCTATTAACTATTTGTAACTTTGGGGATAATCGTACATATATTGACGTAATGGATAATTACATATAATTTGGTACTATTCACTTTATAAGTCAGGAAAGAATAAAGCTAAAACCAAACTTAAATATCCCTAGACCTAGTATAGTACATGTATGTACTATATTAGGCTTCAGATAGCATGTGTTACGCTTAGGATAATAAGGTTAGGTTTTATTAGCAACATAAATACAAAACCGGTTTGTCCAAAGTCAAGAGTACCACATTAATTGCCAGGTGGTTACTTTAAGTACTATGTCAACACGACGCTGGAGTGCTCCTACAGACACTGACACTAGTGGAATCCTTGTAAGCATTACACAAGAGGCTATAGACGAGAGCATTATCACAGCTGGTGATAGAGGCTCACACCAAACACTGATGACTCCCCTACCAACACAATGTCTCCCATTAACACAATAGTAAAGGACATACTTTTAAGTTTAATGGGATACCTACACAATAGACATTACAGAAGGACAACTTGGCCATAGAAGCAGCTGGAAGAGAGGCTGGTGTATACAACTTATTCTACCTATGAAACAGTCCTAGACAAAGCAAATTCAGGCTATTGAGATTCATAAAACTTGATTAAAGAAGGATGATAAATCCTTAAGGTATTTAATCCGAGACGAATAACACGAGACACACAGCAACAGGCCGGTCGAACAGTAAAGGTCGTTCAGCATCCAAGAACTTATCTCAACACAAATAAAGATAACATTTAAAAAACTGAAATGTTTCATTCAAATTAGATAGACAAGAAATTGCCAGGCAATGTAGTGGTGAACAGGTGGGGTGATGAACCCAGCGGAGCCTCCAACACGAATACCTTGAACATGTATGAATAGGCCTAGGCTGGATAGATGAATGAATGGAGGGGTAAAAACGGGACCTCGTGCCTCGCATGGGTCAGTAGGCCTACTACGGTTGATGACCTGATGGCCACACAGGCCTATGACGCCGCAAGTGTGGACTATTTCAAAGCTTAACAGCGATTCAGGCCTCTGTATACCATACAAGTTAAGACTAATTATGGACAGCCCACGATACTAATTACAAGACATCGTGCTTTTTGCAAGACTGGCCTTCTGGCCGAGACTAACACAAAGAAGCACAAGGCTTCGTAGTTAAGATTGAATTAGTGTTCAAGGTGCCGTTATTGTGATATCGCCACCAAGTAGTGCCCACACCCTGGTGATTTCAATATGAAGACTTTGAAGAAGTTTGGTTAATGGGTACTAGAGAGTAAGGCGGCCCCTTCCACCAGGACCACATGCACAGCAACACCACCACATGGTTGAGAGGGGTACCAGACAAGTGCAGCTTACCCCCGTAGGCACCATCAAGGGTGACCAACACCACACTAACATACAACCTGCACCACAACCACCCAACACAGCCGAGGGCGGAGGAAGCCAAGCATAAAGGTTCAAAAGGTAACCAAGAAGCACAAGAGGGTGGCGAGACCCATCAGCCAGCTGGTAATGGCGGGGCCCAGAAGTCACCACCCAACCCTACAAGATCATGTAGGCGAGTACCACACTGAATAACAACTATACCACGACGACCACCAGCATGGGCTCAGCTCCCTCCCCCTTCCCACCCAAGACCACTACCCGCGTACTACACAATTACCCAGAAACCACCATAAACATACCAACAATACCACCAAAGCCCTACCCTCAACTAGCGTACCCAACGATACGCTAATACCCAACTTTTAATGCCAGAGGCCTCTCACCCTCCACTAGCGTACCCAACAATACCCCACGAGCCCCAGCGACCAAACAAGCAGCTCACACACAGCAAGACAAGGCTGGGGGGGGGGGGGACGGACGTGACGTGCCCAGCATATCTGGCATACCAGACGGGCGGTGGTGGCCGCCGGGAATCGCCCCTCCTCAACACACAATCTATTCACATGTACGCCGATTGTTACAGAAGGCCAGAAGCCCAGCTTCACCCACCGTGGATTCCTTATAAAGATATTCGTCAAGTATCGACGCAGTTCTCATCATACCGTAAGTGTCAACGTCGATCAACTAACTCTTGTTTGAAACAAAAACAAAAATAGTCCCGAAGGGCGTTATTGGGCAGCGTCTCTCGTCTTGCGAGTGAACATAACGCCTTCTTGTTTGACAACAGCTGGGACCTATCGCAGCTGCGCCTGGGTACAGGTGACGGGATGAACAACACAGCTGCTCCTGGGTACAGGTGACGGGATGAACACCCCAGCTGCTCCTGGGTACAGGTGACGGGATGAACAACACAGCTGCGCCTGGGTACAGGTGACGGGATGAACACCCCAGCTGCTCCTGGGTACAGGTGACGGGATGAACAACACAGCTGCTCCTGGGTACAGGTGACGGGATGAACACCCCAGCTGCTCCTGGGTACAGGTGACGGGATGAACAACACAGCTGCTCCTGGACACAGGTAACGGGATGAACACCCCAGCTGCTCCTGGGTACAGGTGACGGGATGAACAACACAGCTGCTCCTGGGCACAGGTGACAGGATGAACAACACAGCTGCTCCTGGGTACAGGTGACGGGATGAACAACACAGCTGCTCCTGGACACAGTTGACAGGATGAACAACACAGCTGCTCCTGGACACAGGTGACGGGATGAACAACACAGCTGCTCCTGGACACAGGTGACAGGATGAACAACACAGCTGCTCCTGGACACAGGTGACGGGATGAACAACACAGCTGCTCCTGGTACAGGTGACGGGATGAACAACACAGCTGCTCCTGGGTACAGGTGACGGGATGAACAACACAGCTGCTCCTGGGTACAGGTGACGGGATGAACACCCCAGCTGCTCCTGGGTACAGGTGACGGGATGAACACCCCAGCTGCTCCTGGACACAGGTGACGGGATGAACAACACAGCTGCTCCTGGACACAGGTGACGGGATGAACAACACAGCTGCCCCTGGACACAGGTGACGGGATGAACAACACAGCTGCAAAAATAACACTTAACAAAATGCAAACTTGCGCCGATGAATCACCAAATGTAAATATAAAACTAAGTATACTTTGCGGTGGTTCCGTGGTTCATTAAGGTCCCGCGTAATACCCAACTAATAGCCAGCCCGGTCTCTGAGCAGGCCTCCTTCAGCATATAAAGCCATGACCTACAAGTCACATATGCGACAGCAAAGGATCCAGAGCCTTCATTCATGCAATAGCCAGACGCCTACAGGCAGGTTAGTCACAACAACCGTGGCTCCCGAGGGGAGACCACTCACACACGGTTACCCCGACGCCCGCTCTAAGAGCCCACACAATACAATAAGATTGGGCCTCTCTTATGTATAAACGTTTAAGTTGACACCAACTCTTGTAAGACTCGACCCAGCACAGGACGGGTGAGCGAAGCAGTGTTGAAAAGAAGGTTGGGAGGTGTCAATAGCGGCATGCCGGAAGGAGGTTATTAAGTACAAATACCTCCGGGAATTTCACAACAGGGTGATGGAGGACGCGAGCGGGGGGGGGGGTGCGGGAGAGAGCCAGAAGGTTCAAAAGACGAGACGAGGGAACAGTGGGGAGGAGGGGGAAGGCAGGAGAGGATGAAAAGACGAGAAGAAGGGAGGAGAGGATGGAAGAGAGGAGGCTGGAGCTGGAGACGGTAGAGGTGTAGGGGTGGGAGAGGGGGTGCAGGAGCACCAGACGGTGCAGGAGGGAGGGAGGGAGGGCTGAGGGGAACCATGCACAACCTGCCCGCTCTACCTTGCCCTAATAAGGTCAACTGCCCCAACTGGCTACACCTGCTCACCCATGACTCACACGCAGCCTCCACACGTGACACGACACACACACGTCGTAACTACACCCTTATACACTTGACGCTCCACCCAACCTAACCACCTTATTAACGATCCCTATAGTTACCCTGTGTGTCAAGTTACGTTATTACTGCCTTCATAACGAATAATCTCATTCTGGAAATAACGCGTTCTCCATTTTTGTGGACTGATCAAGCATGCTGTTCGACGCGGCTGCTCGCAGCCTGATGTATGAGTCACAGCCTGGTTGATCAGAGCACTGGTTAAACGGCTTTCGTAGTCACACCTACATCCTGTTTCACCCAAGCCCAGCCACACCTGCATCCCCCCCCCCACAGCCAGCCCAGCCACACCTGCACCCCCCATAGCCAGCCCAGCCACACCTGCATCTCCCCCCCCACAGCCAGCCCAGCCACACCTGCACCCCCCATAGCCAGCCCAGCCACACCTGCATCTCCCCAACAGCCAGCTCAGCCTTACCTGCATCCCCCCACAGCCAGCCCAGCCACACCTGCATCCCCCCCAGCCAGCCCAGCCACACCTGCATCCCCCCCAGCCACACCTGCTTCCCCCCCCCCAGCCAGCCCAGCCACATCTGCATCCCCCCACAGCCAGCCCAGCCGCACCTGCATCCCCCCAGCCAGCCCAGCCACACCTGCATCCCCCCACAGCCAGCCCAGCCACACCTGCTTCCTCCCCCCCAGCCAGCCCAGCCACACCTCCATCCCCCCCATAGCCAGCCCAGCCACACCTCCATCCCCCCCACAGCCAGCCCAGCCACACCTCCATCCCCCACAGCCAGCCCAGCCACACCTGCTTCCTCCCCCCCAGCCAGCCCAGCCACACCTCCATCCCCCCATAGCCAGCCCAGCCACACCTCCATCCCCCCACAGCCAGCCCAGCCACACCTGCTTCCTCCCCCCCAGCCAGCCCAGCCACACCTCCATCCCCCCACAGCCAGCCCAGCCACACCTGCTTCCTCCCCCCCCCAGCCCAGCCACACCTCCATCCCCCCATAGCCAGCCCAGCCACACCTCCATCCCCCCCACAGCCAGCCCAGCCACACCTGCTTCCTCCCCCCCAGCCAGCCCAGCCACACCTCCATCCCCCCATAGCCAGCCCAGCCACACCTCCATCCCCCCACAGACAGCCCAGCCACACCTGCATCCCCCACACAGCTAGCCCAGCCACACCTCCATCCCCCCCACAGCCAGCCCAGCCACACCTGCACCCCCACACAGCCAGCCCAGCCACACCTGCATCCCCCCACAGCCAGCCCAGCCACACCTGCACCCCCACACAGCCAGCCCAGCCACACCTGCACCCCCACACAGCCAACCCAGCCGCATAACAAATTATATTACTTGGTAAAGCATCACATTATATATATATATATATATATATATATATATATATATATATATATATATATATATATATATATGCATATATATATATACATATATATATATATATATATTACAAAATGGTTTATTATTTAAGCAAAATCCTCTAGTATTAAGCCACCCAAGAGATGGCACGGCCATGAATAGCCCGCAAGTGGTAGATTTTTGGAGTGAATGATGTTTGGTGGTGGCGGTTAAGGAGAGCGCGTGGAGTGGTGACCACCGTTGGCACACTGGAGTAGTACACTTGCTGGGAATGTATGTGTGTGAAGAGAGGAGCGGCGGGATACATGTAAAGGTGACACTTGCTACACGTCTTGCTGTAGGTGGCGGCCACCCACCCTCTCCACAACACTTACTACACTCACTTTTACAGATCAACTCCAATCACACTATTATAAATACTGTCATTAGTTTCAGCTGGGGAACCCTGCCACGTGCCCCACCAGAGGTAAGTGGTGGGAGGAGGGGGGGCTAGAAACGTAAAACATTATCTAGCCAATGGAACGGAAACAAGCAATACTGGAGGGTGCGGGGGGGGGGAAGAGTCCCAGCTGACACTATGGCAACAAGCCGCCAGAGATATTCTTATTTTCCCCGCACCATTGTGTCACTGGTTCAATGGCTGCTCTGATACCACCCAAATAAATAGAAGTTACTGAGAATTATAGAAGGACCAGAGACCCATTAAACAATAATAAATGAAAGGAAGACTTAAATATGGCGAATAAAGAGGATATAGGAATGTAGGGGAGATCTTCACGAGAGGTGAGGCCTCATTCTGGAGGCCCCACCAGTCTTGGGCTGGGGACACACCAAGGCCTACAACCAAAACACTAGGAATATCGTAGAGGTGGGCAACGAGGATAACTCTAGGGATTTAAATCGTTAAATGTGAGGACATAAAGGAGTCAGACCTCACCTATTTGGAGAGAGAATGAGTAACAAAATTTTAAGGATAACTGGCAAAATGCGATATAGGAATATAGATGTATCCTCCGTGGTGCTGAGCTATGAAGCTGACTGATCTGTCACTAGAGGTCGCGATGACAATATAAAATACAGAAATAGTTTCAAAACTACACTAGACAAGCTGCAGTAGTCACTGTATAGGGCGGGGGTGGGGGGTGGCAGGGATATGGATGTAAAGGTGAATGATCGAGGCCCTTGGGGCCACCAGCTGTGGGAGCGGGGCGTCTCATCTTGGGCCACCAGCTGTGGGAGTGGGGCGTCTCATCTTGGGCCACCAGCTGTGGGAGTGGGGCGTCTCATCTTGGGCCACCAACTGTGGGAGCGGGGCGTCTCATCTTGGGCCACCAACTGTGGGAGCGGGGCGTCTCATCTTGGGCCACCAGCTGTGGGAGCGGGGCGTCTCATCTTGGGCCACCAGCTGTGGGAGCGGGGCGTCTCATCTTGGGCCACCAACTGTGGGAGCGGGCGTCTCATCTTGGGCCACCAACTGTGGGAGCGGGACGTCTCATCTTGGGCCACCAACTGTGGGAGCGGGGCGTCTCATCTTGGGCCACCAGCTGTGGGAGCGGGGCGTCTCATCTTGGGCCACCAGCTGTGGGAGCGGGGCGTCTCATCTTGGGCCACCAACTGTGGGAGCGGGGCGTCTCATCTTGGGCCACCAACTGTGGGAGCGGGGCGTCTCATCTTGGGCCACCAACTGTGGGCGGGGGCGTCTCATCTTGGGCCACCAGCTGTGGGAGCGGGGCGTCTCATCTTGGGCCACCAGTTGTGGGAGCGGGGCGTCTCATCTTGGGCCACCAGCTGTGGGGCGTCTGCTCTTGGGCCACCAGCTGTGGGGCGTCTGATCTTGGGCCACCAGCTGTGGGTAATCATTGTATTTTGGATCTAAACATTGGGTCTTTAACATTTCCATGGTGTTCCACACCTGGTAGCTTGGTGCTGTAATCTGATGTTTGTGGTTGTGTGTTCAGGAGTTCATGGAGCTCCCTGACTGTCTTATGTGGACGGTGTTTTGCTGCTCTTCTTAGTGCCTTATTTTGCACGCCTTGCAGTTTTTGCATTAGAGATGGTGCCGGACTAGAGGCTTGTGTAAGTATAGCTGTATGTGCTGCGGGTTTGGAATCTCCTCAGGTTTGTTAAGGCTGCATTTGCTTTGTTCATTTGTTTATTACGTGAATTTTTATACATGTTAAGGTTAATGGGGGTCTGGGTTTATTTTTGCAATATGTATTATTTGTTACATGTATATTTTTATTTATTTTCCATTGCTTTTTCGAGCCGTTTGCGAATTAAATTGCTGCCTTGGTCTTGTTGGCTAGCAGCAGCTTTGGTCCTGGGTCGCATAGTAGTAGCAGGCATTCATCACTCAGTCTCATCCATTATCATCATGGTACGCCTAAGGTGTGAGCCAGCGCTAGTATTGAACCGTGCAAGCACATAGGAGTGTACACATTGGTTCACCTTGGTAGCGGTCACGTGTTAGTAAGGGTGTAAAGAGATGCACCTGTGCAATGTGTACACAACACACCACCACCACCACCGCTCCCACCACATTGTCATGGGAACAATGTCCATTAACAGTCAATCACTATAGTCCGTCTGTAGTAACACTTCCTCAAACATCACCAAAGGATGCACAAGAGCTTCACGTAAACATTTCGTAGTATGACTAGAATGAACTCAAAATGCAAGTCAATTTACTAAAACTAAGGTGATCCAGCACTTTCAATTTTGTTGGAGTAAATACAAATGCATAATTCACGTAACATTAACCAAATCTGTCAGCGCGAACCGATAGAACCCTTAATTGGCTAAATGTAAACTGTCAGCAGAAATATCCACACACTTTGCGTCACAATGTAACCAAACGTGAAGAGAGACTTCCGAGATGTGTATCAATGGTGTTCAAGAAATTTGCAAGCACTTCATTCAAATTATGTACTACTAGAACTAAGAGTCTTTAAGAGTCTTAGCCAAGTATCTTAAGTTTGTTTACAAGTATGCGCATGCCTTACCTACAGTAAAGCTGCCACCCAGATGAACGACTATAGCACTATTAACACCGTTTCTGTATCTCACTCACCACACATTTAAATTGCTGTTCATAGTATTTGTCCCAATTTCTTGTGCTCCGCCTCTTGAACCACTTGACAAAAACAAAAGCCTATCGATATACCTGTTTATGAATACATTGTTTATTCTGAATTTATTATAGTTTACGTAATGAAACATCGATTTCAAATACTCATGTTGGAGAAATTTACCGCCCACACTGCCACGTAGGATGTCAGAGACATGTGGCTGTAACCAACACTAAACACGCACATTAAACATGAAAGTCATTTAGGTCTCTCCACGGCGGACCGAAACGTTGATACTATACCACTTGTGTTTAATGATACAACTATCTTTATCATTACCTCAAAGATCCTACCTTTATTCATTATATCCAATCAATGTTTATTTACTTTTCTTGACAATTTGTTTAAACAATTTCCAGTGTGTCTGAAAAAGCAAGTCGTTATTGTATGGAGACCCGCAAGTCTCTGCTGGCAGCTAAAGACTTCAGTAGCGAGCCCTTCTTGTACTCACCTATTTGTGCTTGAGGAGGTTGAGCTTTAGCTCTTTGGTCCCGCCTCTCAACTGTCAATCAACTGTGCAATGACGGAAGTGGGAGGTGTGTGTGAGAGTGAGTGCGTGCGTGCGTGTGCGAGAGTGTATGTGGTATACAATCAGCATTGCTGGAGTAGTTGACGTGGGTCGTGCCCATACCAGTTCGGGGAGCCGACCGCGTGTCTAGCAGCACGTTCTCAAATGCCCCAACCTTCCCGCTCTGGAGCTCTTCCCCCCCCACCACATGGCTCCCTCTTCCCACGCCCACCTGCACCCTCGCCTCCCTCCAAGCAACCAACACGCTCACCCCCCCCCCCCCCCCCCCAACACACACACACACACTGTAGTTAGTCAGCTGTCACGGGCTGCTTCCTGGGGTGTGTGTGTGTGTGAATGTGTGTGTGTGAAAAAAAAAAAAAAGTAGTTAGTGTAGTTAGTAAACAGTTGATTGACAGTTGAGAGGCGGGCCGAAAGAGCAAAGCTCACCCCCGTAAAATACAACTAAGTGAATACAACTAAGTGAATACAACTAAGTGAATACACACAACACACACACACACCTTGTTGACAAATGTTATGCATTAGGCAGTGATGTGGTGGAGGCTGACTCCATACACAGTTTCAGTGTGAATATGATAGAGCCCAGTAGGCTCAGAACCTGTACACCAGTTGATTGACAGTTGAGAGGCGGGACCAAAGAGCCAGAGCTCAACCCCCGCAAGCACAACTAGGTGAGTACACACATACACACATAACACACATACACACCACACCACACACACACACACACACACACACACACACACACCCCACACACACACACGTCATTTCTTATTCACATCGTTCTAAATATCACCATATATTCTTATTATGAGGCCCTCCTTTAAGACGCCCAAATCTCTTATTCACAAACCACCCATACATCCTTTCACCAGCTGGCCCTGAGTAACCCCACTCGCTGCCCTGACATCCCCCCCCCCCTCCCCCAAACCAAGTCCGCTAATCCACTCCCTCATAACCCCCATTCCACCCCATCATGTCACTTTTCTCCACACTCTTACACTGGACTTACGCTACAACACACACACCACTCCCAGGTACCTATTTACTGTTAGGTAACAGGGGGGTCAGGGTGAAAAACTTTCCCCATCTGATTCCGCCAGCGCTGCGATCAAATCCGGACCTTAGGATTATGAGTCCTAAGCGCTCTCTCACTCAGCCACATGCTTCCCCCCCCCCCCCACAGAGAGAGAAGAGAGAGAGAGATAGAGAGAGAGAGAGAGAGAGAGAGAGAGAGAGAGAGAGAGAGGAGGAGAGAGATGAGTGAGTGATGAGTGAGTGAGTGAGTGAGTGAGTGAGTGAGTGAGTGAGTGTGAGTGAAGTGTGAGTGATGTGAGTGATGTGAGTGAATGTGAGTGAATGTGAGTGAGTGTGAGTGAGTGTGAGAGAGTGAGTGTGAGAGAGTGAGTGTGAGAGAGTGAGTGTGAGAGTTGTAGTGAGAGTGTAGTGAGAGTGTGAGAGAGTGTGAGAGTGTGAGTGAGAGTGTGAGAGTGAGACGTGTGAGAGTGAGAGTGTGAGAGTGTGAGAGTGAGAGTGATGAGAGTAGAGAGTGAGAGTGTGAGAGTGAGAGTGTGAGAGTGTGAGTGTGAAAGAGTGAAGAGAGTGAGGAGTGTGAGAGTGTGGATGTGTGTAGTGTGTGTGTGTTGTGTGTGTGTGTGTGTGTGTGTGTGTGTGGTGTGTGTGTGTGTGTGGTGGTGTGTGTGTGTATACTCACCTATTGTGTGCTTGCAGGATCGAACATTGTCATCTTGGATGTTCCCGTCCTTTCTAGCCTTCGGTTTGTTTACAGAGTATGACTCCTGTCCATTTCCCTAATCATACCTAATTTTAAAATTATGAATAGTATTTGCTTCCGCAACCATACTCCCCAAGTGCTTATTCCATTTTCCCACTAATCTAAAAGAAAACTTCCTAACTACATACCCTGTGACTCATCCGAAGTTTCCACCATGTCCCCTCGTTCTGGTTACTATTTCCACTTGTCAATTCCCCTGAGTATTTATATCCCTATCATTCTCCTCTCCCTTTTCTCTAGGTCGTAAGGTTCAGTTCCTTCAGACGCTCTTCATATCCCATTCCTCGTAACTTGGGACAAACTGTCGCAAACCTCTGAACCTTCTCAGTTCCTTATGTGTTTCTTCAGGTGGGGGCTCCATGTGGCGCGGCATATTCTAAGACTGGTCTCACGTAGGCAGTGTAAAGCGCCCTAAAAGCCTCCTCAAATTAGGTTTCTGAATGAAGTTCTAATTTCGCCAGTGTAGAGTACGCTGCTGTCGTATCCTATTATATGTGCTCAGGAGTTAGATTAGGTGTTACGTCCACTCCCAGGTATCTTTCTCCAATCGTTACAGGTAGGCAGTTCCCCTTCATTGTATACTGTCCCCATTGGTCCCCTATCACCTGATCCCATTTCCATAACTTTACATTTACTGGTGTTGAACTCCAGTAGCCATTTTCTCTGACCATCTTTGCACCTGGTATGATAGAGGATTGTAGGTCCTCCAAGACGACCCTACAATCCTCATCTGTCAACTCATTAATGTTCGTGTAGAATTCCCTCCTGTAAACATATCTTTTACGTAAATTAGAAAGAGGATTTGAGTCCCAACACCGGTCCTTGAGGTGCTCCACTCGTTACTGCTCGCTAGTCACACACCACACTGTCTGTGGGTCTGTACTCGCCTAGTTGGTGTGTTGCGGGGGTCGAGCTCTGGCTCTTTGGTCATGCCTCTCAAACTGTCAATCAACTGGTGTACAGATTTCCTGGCCTATTGGGCTCTATCATTAGGGCTCTGTGTGTGTGTGTGTGTGTGTGTGTGTGTGTGTGTTGTGTGTGTGTGTGGTGTGTGTGTGTGTGTGTGTGTTGTGTGTGTGTGTGTGTGTGTGTGTGTGTGTGTGTGTGTGTGTGTTGTGTGTGTGTGTGTGTGTGTGTGTGTGTGTGTGTGTGTGTGTGTGTGTGTGTGTGTGTGTGTGTGTGTGTGTGTGTGTGTGTGTGTGTGTGTGTGTGTGTGTGTGTGTGTGTGTGTGTGTGTGCTATAAGAAATTTAGCTTCACACTATGTTGCTTGCTTAGCTAAATGAACTACAGAGTTCAGTTGCTGAAGCTACTATGTGCCTGTGTAACCCTTTCCACCAGCGGCCACAGGACGGGTATGGGGCATATAATGACTGACCAAACTCCCGCATTAATCACCTTCCTCACCTCAGTACACCATGCCCCGTGGCCTTCTTTCTTAAAAGGGTTTCAAGCCAGCCTTTCCGTACCGTGTGCCCCGCTCCCCCCTGGTTCAGACTTTCCTGTGCTGCCACAAGGCCAGCTACCTGTCTCCTCTCTCCCAGACGGACCTCACCCTCACTAGGAGGTTGCCAAGTGCATTTACTTCCCTCTTGTATGGCTGGGTCACCTCAAGGTATGGGGTCGGCCGCACCCTCCCTCTCACCCCCATTGTCTGTATGGTCGCCCTGGGCCCACCTCTTCCCACTTGTTTTTCTTGGTCTTCAAAAGTGAAGCATCTTTGTTACATCCATTTTATTTCCTGAAAATGTGTGCTAATACTACTGCACAATCTCATGAAAGAGCTTTGCTTGCATCTGGTGGTGACAGTCTTATTTTGAAGGTGGTTGCTTAGCTGTGGGGCCGTCCCCACCTGGCCCCTTACGCCACCACTCCCCCCTAAACTGGCCCCAGGCTCGCCTTCCGCTAGGCTCTGGTTTGTTTACCTCCTAATGTTTCACAGGTTCTCCTCCAGCACCTTGCCAATTTAGCTGCGAGGTGTAGTGTGTAATCACGCGCAGAAATTGCATCAAAACGACGAGTCTCGTCAAAACACATTGAGGAAGAAAAAACCTATTTTCGAGAGAACTGCCAGTCACCAGGCTAGTGACTTGTTGCACCTTTCTCACGTGGGTGGAAATGACTCAGCGGCCCAGAGGAGAGGGTGCTTGCTGGCGGTGTTGACTGCTGTCTGCTGGTTCACAATATTTTATTTTGGTGATGCATGCAGCAGGTGGGTGGACGGGTGGGTGATACGGCAGGTGGGTGGGTGGGTGATCAGCTGGTGATATCGAACCATGGAAGATGATCAAGTTCCTGTGGATTCCCTCCCATGCTGGCATCTGTAGAAACGAACGAGCAGATGTGCTGCTCGGTGAAGGAAACCATATTAAATACTTCAGCCCCAAAAACGCGTTACAAACCACAACCGTGACAAGCTGCTGAGGAAAGGACATAAAAGGGCAAGTGGATGAATGTGAAGGTTGGTACACTGCAGTTACAGCCGCCAACCTCATTCATTATGGAGGAAAAGGTGGGTGTTGATGGAGGGAACCCGTAATTGCAAAAATTCGTCTGGAGATCCAGGATGGAATACAACAGACGAGAAGCGAAGTTGCAACGACTTTGCTGCATGAGTGAAGGCCACCGTCTGGATCACCACCAGAGCGATTGTCCCTATCTAAGAGAATGCAAGCGAGTGTAGTATAATAAACCCCACACCACTTAGGTGTCAGCTGGTGGTGGCAGGTTCTCCCATTAAGAAAAACTAGCGTCCAATTATTCACACATGTTCACATTAGACAAACCACATACTAAGATATTGACAAAAGCCACCTTAATAATGTAAATGAATCAAGTCTGTCAATAGAATACTAGAAACTTGATGTCTAAGACTTAGTTTAATATATTTCTCATGTGTCATTCTAACAAAATAGTAGATATGAAAGAGAATGTAAATGGCTGTGTTCAATGGTGTACACGTGGCCATAACACGACACCACGTGGAGGAGCACATGGCCAATAACAAGACCATTACTACCGTTACAGGTCTTGGTAGTACGCTTGCCCGGCGGGCGGTGAGGGTGAACTTGGCCGCCCAGGGCAAAGACGCTCCACAACCATGTTTACACAAGGACGAGCGTCCAGTCCTCTCCCCGCTCCACACCCACCACAAGTGACGGCGCGCCACGCCGACCAAATCAACCCCCCCCCCCCTCCCCCAACCCGCTCGCCATCATATTTACATCCTAATCACTGGGCGCTACACTTACAATATTATACCCGTTTTATAAACACCTACGACTTGTCCAATCTTATCAACGTCACGACCGCCAGAGTTGCTAATCGCGTTCCAAGCCTGCCTCTTCCCTTCTCCTCCCCACCAACAGCCACACCCACCACCATCACGTAACATCTAATCACTGCGCCCTACATCAAAACACCAAATGATTAAATCTAATCGACTTACTATCTGTACCCATTCATATAATATGGAATGAACTTTGTTCTCGACTCCCAATAGTGGAACCAGAGTTCGATTCCCGGCCTGAACAGAATGGTAGGGCATGTTTTCTTTCACCTAATACCTCGGTTCACCTAGCAGTAAATAGGTAACCGTGAGTAATACAACTGTGGGGTTGCATCCTAGGGGCAGACCTCAATAAATGCCTATATGCAAAATTATACTGCCATCGATTTCAAGTTTCCCGAAGGTCCGGCTTGCAGTTAAGCAACAATGGCTGTAATGTTACATGAGAACTAACATAGGCTAGCTTGTGAATAATTGTAAATATAATTATTTGTAATAATAATTTACAAGAACGCAAGAACTCTTGTATATATACAACAAAAGTAATTTCAGAGACACTGAGAACACACTGAGTGTGGTTATAATGCGGACAAGAAAATGTCAAATGAATAGTTTAATCAGGTTTGACTGGTATCAAAGTTATTTGGATGTTGTATATCTGGCATCTAGTGTAAGGCTTCAGTGATGTCAATGACATCGCTTCATGAATAACAAGCAGAATTGAACTTGAATTTATGAATTCATTTCAACAGTCTACGAATTACACAAAACAGTAAGAAATATATACCATATTGCAGTAAAAAAATCATGATTAATGACAACAATAAATGACCCACTTCATTACGATACAAAATATACAAACAAACCATGTAATCCATTACAAAAAGCAAGTACATTACAAAAACAAGTTCCCCAACCAGCTGATGAGCGGTTTTGCGCCTTGGCATGACATCACGCGCGTCACTGTTTACATGCAGCTCAGCTGACTCGTGTACACACCACACATTGTATCCGCCCGCCGATTCTTTACGTTACAAATTATGTACCGTTGTTTATTACACTGCCACACAGATAATTCTACCACATTGAATTATCAAAGGTCTTGTGGATGACTGACCCAGTAAAAACAGATTCCAAACATTTTCTTGAAACCTGCACACTGGATTGACGATAATATATATTTGACAATTACGAAGTTATATGTTTACAAAATTAAACACGAAATTCCACAATTACATTTCCTTAAATCTCTAACAAGCTATTTTCTGGGTAAGAACGAATCTTATAACCTAAGCAAGTTTGTCTTAATCTGTCCTTTGCTTTTTTGCAGCTTAACATTTTTAGAAGCTAAGTAATCAGTTGTCACACTTAAATTATAATGTTCCACAAACGTACCCACGACAACAGGTATCTGCATCTGTACTTCTAGGATCAACTTTAAACTAATCTATGAACACTTTCTACTCTTTAATTGCTAACATTGACAAAATCTGAACCCAGATCGAACTAGTCACACCTTTAGTATCATACATTCCTTCAATTTCCCATTAATTGCCATTTCTGTCGGGCAAACACAAGAGTCCACCCACATAACCCTTGGGTCGACGTGGCCTCTGCAACACACCCACGCGCCTCTACTTCCGCTCACCATACGCACTAATACTCCACAAGACTCGCCAATAAAGTTCAAAATACATATTAAATTTAACGCAATACAACACCAAATTAGTAGAACGGTATACAAACACCGCCATCTGAAGTACTCATCATGAATTTAAGTATTATTGGTGGCGTGGGAGAGTACCGCCCCGCCCTGCTTGTGCGCGCCGCCATGTGAAGAACATCAGCTGATCACGTCAATATCAGCTGTTCCAAGAAAACAAACCTTATATTCATGCTTACTTGACATTTTACGCAGAAAATGCGTTATCAGAGCGTGCGTGGACGTCAAATGGTACTGAATAACAACGAGGAGTAGAAGCAGAAGCAGTGTAAAGCGAGTGAACGCTCGAAATATAGCGGCAGCCATATGGCGCTGCTGTCAGCTGATCGGCCGCCCGGCATGGCGTCACAATCAGCTGATGAAATACATGAGAGAAACACGCTAACTACGGCGCCAAGACACACTTCCAGGTCGTGACAACCACCCAGGGAGCTAAAACGATGCATAATTCACCCTATTCACGCACAATGCTGAAGAATACTCCGCCAGGAGAGAAACGTGACAGTTGGGCGGCCATACCTGCACAGTGAACCGATGGCTTCTTCGTCTTCGATGCCAATATCGTCAATCCGACGCTTTTCACCTACTCTAGGAAACATCGTTATCCTCGAGCAACACTTCTATAATGAGTTTACGTCTATCAGTCACTTGTACACTTCAAATCACTCACAAAACACCCAAATAAGCACGAGTAAAGGCAACACTCGTCCGTGTTCGAGCGCTCAGGACTCTTGTTTGGCGGGAAACTGATGAGTACTTGTATTCCTCCGCCAAGGCTGGGCCAGGCGGGATAATTTAAACTAATATATTTTTAAGACGTTTTCATAAAAAACAATGTACCATTTGTTTTACAAATAAAACATAGTTAATCAATAAAATATTATTTCCCATATATTTTCCTGGTATTTAATAGAATTGAACAAAAACATGAGGTACTACTTAGTTCGGCGCGGAATGCGGCCAAGCAGTTGTGCGCGCGAAGAACACAAACGCGGGGCAGATGTTCTAATTTTATAGACCCACACCGCATGAGATGCTGAATAAAACCATCCATATAGCCACATTTATCTGCCCTATGCCTTTGACTTGCCCGAAGGGAGCACCGAGGATGAAAGTTAGAGGGGGGCGTGGAGGTACACACTGCACTGGCGTCAATGGGTGTACGGTAAATAAATAGTGGGGGCGAGGAGGCGCGGCTGACTGCCAGGAGGAGGGAGGCGCGGGGCTGGCGGGCTGGCTGGCTCGGGCTTCGTCCCCCCAGCCCGCCACCCGCGCTAATATCTCCCTCTCACCTTTACTCATTTTCAATACATTTCCCTCCCGCTCTGTCCACTCTTGTCAATCAAACCATTTGGCGGCTGATGCGATGAAGACTCGACTATTGTTTGTAGTGTGTGTCAACAGTCTAGAGCAGAGTTATTAGTATATATAACTCGTCTCTCATGTAGTACATGGGAGTGTATATATATTTGCAACAATGATTGAACCTGTCTGTGACATTTCCACAATGTTTCCATTGTCGTGTTTGTCAATATTTTATATATATATATATATATATATATATATATATATATATATATATATATATATATATATATATATATTATAACGTGTGTGTGTGTGTGTGTGTGTGTGTGTGTGTATATATCACGAAAATAAACACGTGATTAAAAATGTGACAGTGTCAGACCACGGAGGAAAATTGAAACAAGAATTTCCTTAAGTACTTTCGGATATTAATACATCTTCAGAAGGAGTCAAATATATATATATATATATATATATATATATATATATATATATATATATATATATATATATAATATATATATATATACAATATATATATATATATATATATATATATATATATTTAAATAATGGAAGGGAGTACCACCTCTGGCTGGAAGAAGGGGGACCCATAGCCTCGGAGGAAATCACACATATTATATATATATATATATATATATATATATATATATATATATATATATATATATATATATATATATATATTAGTACTGGTTCCAAATATTGTTAATATAAATTATTGGATATGTATGTTTCATAATAATGGCAAAAAGTTTATAATTCTTAGTATTTATTTGAATATATCACCATGAAGATATATTATAGTAAATAATAGATGTATATAGCTATTAGGTATATTATTTAATATGTATACATACATAAATACATTTACATGCATGCACGTATACACACAAATACTCATATATAGAACAGTTGATTGATTGATTGATTGAGAGGCGGGCCGAAAGAGCAGAGCTCAACCCCCGCAAGCACAACTAGGTGAATACAACCACATTGTCTTGTGGCTGAGTGGACAGCACTCGGTGGTCGTAGTCCTAAGGGCCTGGGTTCGATTCCCGGCCGAGGCAGAACCGTATGGTTGAGTTTCTTTAACTGCTCACCTAGCAATAAACAGGTACCTGGGATTTTGACAGACGCTATGGCCTGCTTCCTGGGGATGTGTGTGTAGATGAACAGATCCTCAAGGGCCGTGCTGAGGGTTCGAACCTTAATACAACCGACGATTAGAAAGGTGGGGCCCAAGAGCTTAATCCTGCAGGTACAAATAGTAAATACAATCTAGTAAATTTACTAAAATAATATTATCTATGAATACACAGCCTTGAGGCTGAATGGACAGGTCTCGGCGTTTATAGTCCTAAGGGCCCGGGTTCGATTCCCGGATGACACAGAAACCAATGGGCAGTTTCTTTCACCTGTTGGTTTTGTTCACCTAGCAGGAAATAGGTAGAGAGTCAGTACATTAGACAACCGAAGGTAGAAGAGCCGAGTCCAAGAGCTAGCAGTTCGATATTGCAGACACAAATAGAAAATACACACACATTCACGTATAATATATATATATATATATATATATATATATATATATATATATATATATATATATATATATTAGTATATTTTGGTAGCAGTCTTTCTTGTAAACATATGTTGTTAAATATGACCGAAAAAGTAAGATTAATAATTCTAACACGAATTTTCTCAATATTTCTTATGTTTCTTTTTACTGTCGATGGTAATTGAAAAATCAATTCTCCAAAATTCATTTTTATTTCTAGTCTGACGCGACACTTGAACGCGTTTCGTAATAACTTATTACATTTTCAAAGACTTTAGTTTACACACACAACTATAACCTGCAAACACTAAACAGAGTTTTACTATGTTATCATTTAAACAGCTTTCGTCTTATATACTCGCATTTGGGTGAGGTGATATGTTACAACAGTTTTGGATGAAGTGAACAAAACTTTCAACACAAGACAGAACACGGTGCAATGGGTATAGAATGGAAGTAACTGCAAAGGGCCTATTGGCCCATACTTCCTCTTGATGCTTCTATATTGGACCGGAGTCTTGAAGTGGGTAGAATATAGTTGTGCATTAATTGGCTGTTGATTGCTGGTGTTGACTTCTTGATGTGTAGTGCCTCGCAGATGTCAAGCCGCCTGCTATCGCTGTATCTATCGATGATTTCTGTGTTTGTTAAGACTTCTCTGGTGATGGTCTGGTTGTGGGAAGAGATTATATGTTCCTTAATGGAGCCCTGTTGCTTATGCATCGTTAATCGCCTGGAAAGAGATGTTGTTGTCTTGCCTATATACTGAGTTCTTTGAGGCTTACAGTCCCCAAGTGGGCATTTAAAGGCATAGACGACGTTGGTCTCTTTTAAAGCGTTCTGCTTTGTGTCTGGAGAGTTTCTCATGAGTAGGTTGGCCGTTTTCTTGGTTTTATAGTAAATGGTCAATTGTATCTTCTGATCTTTGTCTGTAGGGATAACATTTCTATTAACAATATCTTTCAGGACCCTTTCCTCCGTTTTGTGAGCTGTGGAAAAGAAGTTCCTGTAAAATAGTCTAATAGTGGGTACAGGTGTTGTGTTAGTTGTCTCTTCAGAGGTTGACATCATAAGAAGGAAGGTGAAACGCCATGCAACCTCTGAAGAGACAACTAACACAACAACGAAAAATTAACACGTGATTAAAAATGTGACAGTGTCAGACCACAGAGGAAAATTGAAACAGGAATTTCCTTAAGTACTTTCGTATATTAATACATCTTCAGAAGGAGTGATTAATACTTTCGTATTAATATACGAAAGTACTTAAGTACTTAATTCCTGTTTCAATTTTCCTCCGTGGTCTGACACTGTCATATATATATGTATATGTCGTACCTAGTAGCCAGAACGCACTTCTCAGCCTACTATGTAAGGCCCGATTTGCCTAATAAGCCAAGTTTTCACGAATTAATTATTTTTCGACGACCTAACCTACCTAACATAAAGATAGGTTAGGTTAGGTAGGGTTGGTTAGGTTCGGTCATATATCTACGTTAATTTTAATTCCAATAAAAAAAATTGACCTCATACATAATGAAATGGGTAGCTTTATCATTTCATAAAAAATTTGAGAAAATATATTAATTCAGGAAAACTTGGCTTATTAGGCAAATCGGGCCTTGCATAATAGGCTGAGAAGTGCGTTCTGGCTACTAGGTACAACATATATATATATATATATATATATATATATATAATTATTATCAACAATATTATCCTGTTATCAACAAAATAATATGATATCTCCAGCTAACCCAAATGAATTTTTCATGGATATGATACCAACATCAAATCATATATCAGACGTCACCCTATCCCCACTGGATTTTGAAGAAGCCATAAACAGTATGCCTATGCACTCTGCACCAGGCCCGGATTCTTGGAACTCCATATTCATCAAGAACTGTAAAAAACCACTATCGCAGGCCCTTCACATTCTGTGGAGACAAAGCCTAGATACTGGCGTTATTCCTGACATACTAAAAACAGCAGAGATAGCACCACTTCATAAAGGAGGAAATAAGGCAGAAGCAAAAAATTACAGACCGATAGCACTAACATCGCACATCATAAAAATTTTTGAGAGAGTGCTAAGAAGTAAGATCACAAAATACATGGAATCACAGCATCTCCATAACCCCGGACAACATGGTTTCAGAACAGGGCGCTCTTGCCTGTCGCAGTTGCTGGACCACTATGATATGGCATTAGATGCTATGGAAGACAAACAAAACGCTGATGTAATTTACACAGATTTCGCAAAAGCTTTTGATAAATGTGACCATGGTGTTATTGCCCATAAAATGCGCTCAAAAGGAATTACCGGAAAAGTAGGCAGATGGATCTACAATTTCCTGACCAACAGAACCCAATGTGTAATAGTCAACAAAATAAAATCCAACCCGTCAACCGTTAAGAGCTCAGTCCCCCAGGGTACTGTGCTTGCTCCAGTACTTTTTCTCATCCTCATATCGGACATAGACAAGAGCACAACCTATAGCACTGTATCATCCTTTGCAGATGACACTAGGATCTTCATGAGAGTAGGCAACATAGAGGACACGGCGAACCTCCAGTCAGATGTAGATCAGGTCTTTCTATGGGCTACAGAAAATAATATGGTGTTTAACGAAGACAAGTTCCAGCTCATGCGCTATGGAAAAAATGAAAATGAAAATATTAAACGGAAACCACGTACAAAACTCAGGCAAATCATAACATAGAACGAAAAGGCAATGTAAAGGATCTGGGTGTACTCATGTCGGAAGACCTTACCTTTAAAGAACACAATAAAGTAGCCGTCACAACTGCAAGAAAAATGACAGGTTGGATAACNCCAGCCACACCTGCATCCCCCACAGCCAGCCCAGCTACACCTGCATCTCCCCACAGCCAGCCCAGCCACACCTGCATCTCCCCACAGCCAGCCCAGCCACACCTACATCTCGCCCTCACAGCCAGCCCAGCCACACCTGCATCTCCCCCCCACAGCCAGCCCAGCCACACCTACATCTCGCCCTCACAGCCAGCCCAGCCACACCTGCATCTCCCCCCCACAGCCAGCCCAGCCACACCTGCACCCCCCACACAGCCAGCCCAGCCACACCTGCACCCCCACACAGCCAACCCAGCCGCATAACAATTATATTACTTGGTAAAGCATCACATTATATATATATATATATATATATATATATATATATATATATGTATATATATATATATATACATATATATATATATATATATATATTACAAAAATGGTTTATTATTTAAGCAAAATCCTCTAGTATTAAGCCACCCAAGAGATGGCACGGGCATGAATAGCCCGCAAGTGGTAGATTTTTGGAGTGAATGATGTTTGTGGTGGCGGTTAAGGAGAGCGCGTGGAGTGTGACCACCGTTGGCACACTGGAGTAGTACACTTGCTGGGAATGTATGTGTGTGAAGAGAGGAGCGGCGGGATACATGTATAGGTGACACTTGCTACACGTCTTGCTGTAGGTGGCGGCCACCCACCCTCCCCACAACACTTACTACACTCACTTTTACAGATCAACTCCAATCACACTATTATAAATACTGTCATTAGTTTCAGCTGGGGAACCCTGCCACGTGCCCCACCAGAGGTAAGTGGTGGGAGGGGGGGGGGCTAGAAACGTAAAACATTATCTAGCCAATGGAACGGAAACAAGCAATACTGGAGGGTGAGGGTGCGGGGGGGGGAGGGGAAGTCCCAGCTGACACTATGGCGACAAGCAGCCACAGCATTCTTATTTTCCCCGCACCATTGTGTCACTGGTTCAATGGCTGCTCTGATACCACCCAAATAAATAGAAGTTACTGAGAATTATAGAAGGACCAGAGACCCATTAAACAATAATAAATGAAAGGAAGACTTAAATATGGCGAATAAAAGAGGATATAGGAATGTAGGGGAGATCTTCACGAGAGGTGAGGCCTCATTCTGGAGGCCCCACCAGTCTTGGGCTGGGGACACACCAAGGCCTACAACCAAAACACTAGGAATATCGTAGAGGTGGGCACGAGGATAACTCTAGGGATTTAAATCGTTAATGTGAGGACATAAAGGAGTCAGACCTCACCTATTTGGAGAGAGAATGAGTAACAAAATTTTAAGGATAACTGGCAAAATGCGATATAGGAATATAGATGTATCCTCCGTGGTGCTGAGCTATGAAGCTGACTGATCTGTCACTAGAGGTCGCGATGACAATATAAAATACAGAAATAGTTTCAAAACTACACTAGACAAGCTGCAGTAGTCACTGTATAGGGCGGGGGGTGGGGGGTGGCAGGGATATGGATGTAAAGGTGAATGATCGAGGCCCTTTCTAACATTGGATCCTCTAACATTTCGATGGTGTTCCACACCCTGATGGCTTGGTGCTGCAGTCTGATGTTTAGTGGCTGTATATTCAAGAGTTCCAGGAGCTCCATGAACTCTTGAATATACAGCCACTAAACATCAGACTGCAGCACAAGCCATCAGGGTGTGGAACACCATCGAAATGTTAGAGGATCCAATGTTAGAAAGATTACTCCAAGATGAGACGCCCCGCTCCCACAGCTGGTGGCCCAAGAGCCTCGATTCTCTGGTTGATAACCCTGTCCCACAGTATATAATCCCCAGATGAGATATATATGTGTATATAGGAACAGTTCATACAAGTATATATATGAACAACTCGATAAATATATGTATGAACTATTCGACAAATAATAATAATTAAACAAAGAGCCTTAACAGAACACATGTGTGGAAGCATCGGAGTGTGTATATATGAATGCTACTCAGTATTCATCTATAGACATCCATATGTGGTGAAACCATGTGAAGAACCTCTCACACACTCACAGCTCCCTGACAAGAGGGAGCCAGCTTAGCTTAGCTGCCAACACCCACACATCGTGTCAGCAAGGCGGACAGCCCGCCTGCTTTCATACCTCTCACTGTACTTCCCACTTCTATACTTCACTTCACCTATGCCTCTCCTTCCTCTTTACTCCCAAAAAAAAAAAAAAAAAAAAAAAAAAAAAAAAAAAAAAAAAAAAAAAAAAAAAAAAAAAAAAAATCGAGGCCCTTGGGGCCACCAGCTGTGGGAGCGGGGCGTCTCATCTTGGGCCACCAACTGTGGGAGCGGGGCGTCTCATCTTGGGCCACCAACTGTGGGAGCGGGGCGTCTCATCTTGGGCCACCAACTGTGGGAGCGGGGCGTCTCATCTTGGGCCACCAACTGTGGGAGCGGGGCGTCTCATCTTGGGCCACCAGCTGTGGGAGCGGGGCGTCTCATCTTGGGCCACCAGCTGTGGGAGCGGGGGTCTCATCTTGGGCCACCAACTGTGGGAGCGGGGCGTCTCATCTTGGGCCACCAACTGTGGGAGCGGGGCGTCTCATCTTGGGCACCAACTGTGGGAGCGGGGCGTCTCATCTTGGGCCACCAGCTGTGGGAGCGGGGCGTCTCATCTTGGGCCACCAGTTGTGGGAGCGGGCGTCTCATCTTGGGCCACCAGCTGTGGGGCGTCTGCTCTTGGGCCACCAGCTGTGGGGCGTCTGATCTTGGGCCACCAGCTGTGGGGTAATCATTGTATTTTGGATCTAAACATTGGGTCTTTAACATTTCCATGGTGTTCCCACACCTGGTAGCTTGGTGCTGTAATCTGATGTTTGTGGTTGTGTGTTCAGGAGTTCATGGAGCTCCCTGACTGTCTTATATGGTGGACGGTGTTTTGCTGCTCTTCTTAGTGCCTTATTTTGCATTCCTTGCAGTTTTTTGCATTAGAGATGGTGCCGGACTAGAGGCTTGTGTAAGTATAGCTGTATGTGCTGCGGGTTTGGAATCTCCTCAGGTTTGTTAAGGCTGCATCTGCTTTGTTCATTTGTTTATTACGTGAATTTTTATACATGTTAAGGTTAATGGGGGTCTGGGTTTATTTTGGCAATATGTATTATTGTTACATGTATATTTGTATTATTTTCCATTGCTTTTTCGAGCCGTTTGCGAATTAAATTGCTGCCTTGGTCTTGTTGGCTAGCAGCAGCTTTGGTCCTGGGTCGCATAGTAGTAGCAGGCATTCATCACTCAGTCTCATCCATTATCATCATGGTACGCCTAAGGTGTGAGCCAGCGCTAGTATTGAACCGTGCAAGCACATAGGAGTGTACACATTGGTTCACCTTGGTAGCGGTCACGTGTTAGTAAGGGTGTAAAGAGATGCACCTGTGCAATGTGTACACAACACACCACCACCACCACCGCTCCCACCACATTGTCATGGGAACAATGTCCATTAACAGTCAATCACTATAGTCCGTCTGTAGTAAACACTTCCTCAAACATCACCAAAGGATGCACAAGAGCTTCACGTAAACATTTCGTAGTATGACTAGAATGAACTCAAAATGCAAGTCAATTTACTAAAACTAAGGTGATCCAGCACTTTCAATTTTGTTGGAGTAAATACAAATGCATAATTCACGTAACATTAACCAAATCTGTCAGCGCGAACCGATAGAACCCTTAAATTGGCTAAATGTAAACTGTCAGCAGAAATATCCACACACTTTGCGTCACAATGTAACCAAACGTGAAGAGAGACTTCCGAGATGTGTATCAATGGTGTTCAAGAAATTTGCAAGCACTTAATTCAAAATTATGTACTACTAGAACTAAGAGTCTTTAAGAGTCTTAGCCAAGTATCTTAAGTTTGTTTACAAGTATGCGCATGCCTTACCTACAGTAAAGCTGCCACCCAGATGAACGACTATAGCACTATTAACACGTTTCTGTATCTCACTCACCACACATTTAAATTGCTGTTCATAGTATTTGTCCCAATTTGTTGTGCTCCGCCTCTTGAACCACTTGACAAAAACAAAAGCCTATCGATATACCTGTTTATGAATACATTGTTTACTCTGAATTTATTATAGTTTACGTAATGAAACATCGATTTCAAATACTCATGTTGGAGAAATTTACCGCCCACACTGCCACGTAGGATGTCAGAGACATGTGGCTGTAACCAACACTAAACACGCACATTAAACATGAAAGGTCATTTCGGTCTCTCCACGGCGGACCGAAACGTTGATACTATACCACTTGTGTTTAATGATACAACTATCTTGATCATTACCTCAAAGATCCTACCTTTATTCATTATATCCAATCAATGTTTATTCACTTTTCTTGACAATTTGTTTAAACAATTTCCAGTGGTGTCTGAAAAAGCAAGTCGATATTGTATGGGGACCCGCAAGTCTCTGCTGGCAGCTAAACTCTTCAGTAGCGAGCCCTTCTTGTACTCACCTATTTGTGCTTGAGGAGGTTGAGCTTTAGCTCTTTGGTCCCGCCTCTCAACTGTCAATCAACTGTGCAATGACGGAAGTGGGAGGTGTGTGTGAGAGTGAGTGCGTGCGTGCGTGTGCGAGAGTGTATGTGGTATACAATCAGCATTGCTGGAGTAGTTGACGTGGGTCGTGCCCATACCAGTTCGGGGGAGCCGACCGCATGTCTAGCAGCACGTTCTCAAATGCCCCAACCTTCCCGCTCTGGAGCTCTTCCCCCACCACCACATGGCTCCCTCTTCCCACGCCCACCTGCACCCTCGCCTCCCTCCAAGCAACCAACACGCTCACCCCCCCCCCCCCCCCAACACACACACACACACACACTGTAGTTAGTCAGCTGTCACGGGCTGCTTCCTGGGGTGTGTGTGTGTGAGAAAAAAAAAAGTAGTTAGTGTAGTTAGTAAACAGTTGATTGACAGTTGAGAGGCGGGCCGAAAGAGCAAAGCTCAACCCCCGTAAAATACAACTAAGTGAATACAACTAAGTGAATACACACACACACACACACACACACACACACACACACACACACACACACACACACACACACACACACACCTACCTTGGTTGACAAATGTTATGCACTAGGCAGTGATGTGGTGGAGGCTGACTCCATACACAGTTTCAAGTGTAGATATGATAGAGCCCAGTAGGCTCAGGAATCTGTACACCTGTTGATTGACAGTTGAGAGGCGGGACCAAAGAGCCAGAGCTCAACCCCCGCAAGCACAACTAGGTGAGTACACACACACACACACACACACACACACACACACACACACACACACACACACACACACACACACACACACACAGTCATTTCTTATTCACATCGTTCTAAATATCACCATATAATTCTTATTATGAGGCCCTCCTTTAAGACGCCCAAATCTCTTATTCACAAACACCCATACATCTTTCACCAGCTGGCCCTGAGTAACCCCACTCGCTGCCCCTCGCAGCCGCGTCCAACAGCCTGGTTGATCAGTCCAGCAACCAGGAGGCCTGGTCGATGACCGGGCCGCGGGGACGATAAGCCCCGGAAGCACCTCAAGGTATCCTCAAGGTAAGGACATCCCCCCCCCCTCCCCCAAACCAAGTCCGCTAATCCACTCCCTCATAACCCCCATTCCACCCATCATGTCACTTTTCTCCACACTCTTACACGTGGACTTACGCTACAACACACACACATACTCCCAGGTACCTATTTACTGTTAGGTAACAGGGGGATCAGGGTGAAAAACTTTCCCCATCTGATTCCGCCAGCGCTGCGATCAAACCCGGACCTTAGGATTATGGCAGTGTAAAGCGCCCTAAAAGCCTCCTCATTTAGGTTTCTGAATGAAGTTCTAATTTTCGCCAGTGTAGAGTACGCTGCTGTCGTTATCCTATATATATGTGCCTCAGGAGTTAGATTAGGTGTTACGTCCACTCCCAGGTCTCTTTCTCGAATCGTTACAGGTAGGCAGTTCCTCTTCATTGTATACTGTCCCATTGGTCCCCTATCACCTGATCCCATTTCCATAACTTTACATTTACTCGTGTTGAACTCCAGTAGCCATTTCTCTGACCATCTTTGCAACCTGGTATGATAGGTATGATGAGGATTGTAGGGTCCTCCAAGACGACCCTACAATCCTCATCTGCCAACTCATTAATTTTGCGTCATCTGCGAACACTGACGTGTAGAATTCCACTCCTATAAACATATCTTTTACGTAAATTAGAAAGAGGATTGGTCCCAACACCGATCCTTGAGGTGCTCCACTCGTTACTGTTCGCTAGTCACACACACACTGTCTGTGTGTGTCTGTCCTCGCCTAGTTGTGTTTGCGGGAGTCAGCTCTGGCTCTTTGGTCCTGCCTCTCAACTGTCAATCAACTGGTGTACAGATTCCTGAGCCTAATGGGCTCTATCATATAGGGCTCTGTGTGTGTGTGTACTCACCTATTTGTACTCACCTATTTGTGCTTGCGGGGGTTGAGCTTTGGCTCTTTGGTCCCGCCTCTCAACTGTCAATCAACGGTGTACAGATTCCTGAGCCTACTGGGCTCTATCATATCTACACTTGAAACTGTGTATGGAGTCAGCCTCCACCACATCACTGCCTAATGCATTCCATCCGTTAACTACTCTGACACTGAAAAAGTTCCTTCTAACGTCTCTGTGGCTCATGTGGGTACTCAGTTTCCACCTGTGTCCCCTTGTTCGCGTCCCCCCAGTGTTGAATAGTTTGTCCTTGTCTACCCGGTCGATTCCTCTGAGGATTTTGTAGGTTGTGATCATATCTCCCCTTACTCTTCTGTCTTCCAGTGTCGTAAGGTGCATTTCCCGCAGCCTTTCCTCGTAACTCATGCCTCTTAGTTCTGGGACTAGTCTAGTGGCATACCTTTGGACTTTTTCCAGCTTCGTCTTGTGCTTGACAAGGTACGGGCTCCATGCTGGGGCTGCATACTCCAGGATTGGTCTTACATATGTGGTGTACAAGATTCTGAATGATTCCTTACACAGGTTCCTGAACGCTGTTCTGATGTTAGCCAGCCTCGCATATGCCGCAGATGTTATCCTTTTTATGTGGGCTTCAGGAGACAGGTTTGGTGTGATATCAACTCCTAGATCTTTCTCTCTGTCCGTTTCATTAAGTACTTCATCTCCTATTCTGTATCCTGTGTCTGGCCTCCTGTTTCCACTGCCTAGTTTCATTACTTTGCATTTACTCGGGTTGAACTTCAACAGCCATTTGTTGGACCATTCACTCAGTCTGTCTAGGTCGTCTTGTAGCCTCCTACTATCGTCCTCAGTTTCAATCCTCCTCATAATTTTTGCATCATCGGCAAACATTGAGAGAAACGATTCTATACCCTCTGGGAGATCATTTACATATATCAGAAACAGTATAGGTCCAAGGACTGACCCCTGCGGGACTCCACTCGTAACGTCTCGCCAATCTGAGACCTCACCCCTCACACTGACTCTTTGTCTCCTGTTGGTTAGGTACTCCTGTATCCAACGGAGTACCTTCCCTTTCACTCCAGCCTGCATCTCCAGCTTTTTCACTAGCCTCTTGTGTGGCACTGTATCAAAGGCTTTCTGACAATCCAAAAATATGCAGTCTGCCCACCCTTCTCTTTCTTGCCTTATTTTTGTTGCCTGGTCGTAGAATTCAAGTAACCCTGTGAGGCAGGACCTGCCATCCCTGAACCCATGTTGATGCTGTGTTACAAAGTTCCTTCGCTCCAGGTGTTCCACTAGCTTTCTTCGCACAATCTTCTCCATCAGCTTGCATGGTATGCAGGTTAGGGACACTGGCCTGTAATTCAGTGCCTCCTGTCTATCCCCTTTCTTGTATATCGGGACTACATTAGCTGCTTTCCAAATTTCTGGCAGTTCCCCTGTTGCCAGAGATTTGTTATACACTATGGGAGTGGTAGGCACAGTTCTTCTGCTCCTTCCTTAAGTATCCAAGGAGAGATTCCATCTGGGCCTATAGCCTTTGTCACATCCAACTCTAGTAAACACTTTCTTACTTCCCCGCTTGTAATCTCAAACTCTTCCAGTGGTTCCTGGTTAGCTATCCCCTCTCTTAACTCTGGGATTTCTCCTTGTTCTAGGGTGAAGACCTCTTGGAATTTCTTATTCAGTTCCTCACATACTTCCTTGTCGTTGTAGTGAATCCTTCTGCCCCTATCCTTAATTTCATAACCTGTTCCTTACTGTTGTTTTTCTCCTGATGTGGCTATGCAGCAATTTAGGCTGAGTCTTTGCCTTGCTGCGATGTCGTTTTCGTATTGTCTTTCCGCCTCTCTCTCATCCTGACATATTCATTCCTGGCAATCTGGTATCTCTCGCTCCAGTGTCCTGTTATCCTATAGTTTCTCCATGCCCTTTTACTTTGTTGCTTAGCTAGCCTACATCTCTGAAAACCATGGGTTTCTCATCTTCATTTCACTGTTTTCCTTTTGGACTGGGACAAACTTGTTGCTGCTCCTTGCACTTTTGAGTGATGTAGTCCATCATATCTTGGGCCGTCTTTCCCTGAGCTCGTTTCCCATGCTATCTGTTAGGAATTTCTTATCTCCTCATAGTTTCCCTTTCGGTAGCTAACCTTTTGGTTCAGTATCTCTCCTCGAGTTCAATAACCTTCTTCAATCAGGTATTCAAACTCCAATACACTGTGGTCGCTCATCCCTACTGGGGCCTCAAAACCGATTTCTCTTATGTCAGAGTCGTCAGGGTGAAGACCAGGTCGAGTCTCGCTGGTTCGTCATTCCTCTCATCCTTGGGGTCTCTGACATGCTGGGTAAGAAGTTTCTAGTCACCACCTCCAGTAGTTTGGCTCTCCACGTATCCTCGCGCCATGCGGTTCCTTGTTTCCCAATCAATCCTTCCGTGATTGAAGTCCCCCATGATGAGCAGGTGGGATCTATTTCTACAGGCAGCAGAGGCTGCCCTCTCAATTATAGTGTTAACTGCCATGTTGTTGTTTTCATACTCTTGACTGGGTCTTCTGTCATTTGGTGGGAGGGTTATATATTACTGTATACTATCCTTGGTCCTCCCATTGTCATGGTGCCTGCTATGTAGTCTCTGAACCCCTCACAGCCCGGGATAGCCATCTCCTAAAAAACTCCATTCCTCTCATGAGTAGGGCCACTCCGCCTCCTCCCCTACCTTCCCTCTCTTCCTTATTACTGGGTACTCCTGGGGAACACAGCATTCGTTATGATCCAGAGAGTTTTGTCTCATGAGTCCGATTACATCTGGGTTCACTCTTGTGTTCTTTCCCTTAGTTCAATTGTCTTGCTTGTGATCCCATCTATGTTCGAGTAAATTACCTGAAACTGACTCTTTTCTGCTTCTCTCTGGGGGGGGACCTGTGGGGTCTGGGGTGAGGGAGCTGGGGATCTGGTACGGGGAGAATGGTGGAGAGGAAGGGGCTTGGGGGGTGGAGGGGAGGGGGAGGGAAGGGTGGGTGGGTGAGAGGGGGAGGGTAGGGGGGGT
>WNGS01009202.1:2566979-2580660 GCA_020271785.1 Procambarus virginalis
GTTGTTGAACAATAGCAGATAAATCGTCCTGAGCAGTGTCGTCTGCACATTCCTTTTCTGCATTACCTTTATCATCCTGATCTAAGTTACCTTCACCGGCCTCATTCGCACTGGGATTCACTCCCACAGACGTTTCGCTTACAGAGTTGTGGGTTACTTCATCTACCTCACCTGGCACTGCAGTATGTACAACAGTGGGTTCATTTCCTGAGACACTGTCCTCTATTAATGGCGGAAAGTCATGTTCACGAAAAATGTTGATCCGTTCTGATGCCTCCACCTGGCAGGCAGCAGCCATGTGACCAGTACGCCCACACTTAAAACAAGTTTGCAGTTGGCCATTGTAGATAAATTTAATATAATGACCTTCTACTGACATTGATGAAGGAACATTACGCTGAAGTTCCATCTTTACTGTTCTTGTTCCATTAAAACGCCCTTTCCCTGGTCCATAAGTATACTTATTGAAGCGAACATTGTCCACTTTCCCATATTGTTGCAGTATGCGTATAATTGTTCCATTTAACATTTCAAATGGCGCATCCTTCACAGAAACGTATGTAAACGTTCTGCTCAAATTAATCACTTCTACTGATCCTTTCCCATTAGGTAAACTTATAATTTCATCATCATACTTCTTGAGAAACTCTGAAACGCTACATTGTTTTCAAATTTCAACACCACTCTGTTCCCTGGCAGTGTTTGTAGTTCATTATTATGCACCCCATACCCATCTTGTGGGCGGTAGTGGAAAGGGTTACAGAGGCACATAATGGGCTCAGGGACTGAACCCCACAATTCATTAGCTAAGCAAGTTACAATCTTGATGAGCTTGTTACAAAATTCAATATAAGTCGTCACATCAACAATGGGTTCAAGATCGACCTCAAATACAGGTTCTAAATTAAGCAACTGACATATGTGGAGAGCTAGTGTCACAATTATATGTTTGTCCTGCACACCGCCCCCCATCCAGTGGGCAGCGGTGGATAGGTTACAATCACTTAGTTACTACCTACAGTTAGCAAACTGGGGATATTTGGCTAAAATTTCTGGTAGCAGATCATTTTGAATGAAATATTTACACATCGCTGGAACATTGGTTATAGAATTGTCTCTAAATTCACGTATCTTTCGCACTCCATCACATAGTGACGGAGGGTGTGCGAATAATTTGTTGACACAGTTTACATTTGGTCAGGTCTACATCGGCAGATAATGAGAATTCCCAGAGATACTTGTAACCGAGTCTAAGCCGAGCAGCAGTAACATCTAGAAGTCTGCTGATTTTATTGGATGATCCATAGATGTGTGGCTCCTCTTGCATGATAGTATGATGATAGATGGAATTACTGGTGTCAATTTCACTTTGCCTCAGATCTACAAGATCTTGTTGAAGTTCTCGGTGTACTGCTGCTCTCAGATTGCTCATTGACAATCCAAGGTTACACTCAACGGCTCCTTTAAAGGCAGATTCTTTGGCTAACTTATCAGCTCTATCATGCATTCGGAGGCCAACATGAGATGGAGACCACATGAAATGGACTCTGTTACCATCCTTAATAATTTGTTGTATTTGTGTCTAGCTTCGATACACATATCCTGTGAAATGTGGCAAAATTATATTACAAATGACAACTGGAAAATCTGTTTGCCACTGCATGTATGCTTCACTCTGATGCTGCATCATGCGTTGATGATGATGTTTCTTCATGTTATTGAAATATTCATGGCTTGGACCAACAATCGTTCCCATGTCTCATAGTCTGTATCCTTAACTTCTAGTTTTAGACTCTAGAAAAAGCACTAACATACCCTAGAATCATCTTAGACATGTCCTGCTACTGATTATCACTTGTTGCATATTTTCTGTCAATAATCAAGTGTATAGATTTGTATGAATCTACTTTTATTATATAATCAATAAATGTACAGTATATTGATTTATATAATAAATCAATTTGCATATCCTGTCATGCCTTCTGTCATACCAGAGGGCATGGTAGGATTTGCAAATAGCCCTAATGAAGAACAGAGGAGCAATAGTTATACCAAGAAAACTCTATCAACACCAAAGGCCCACGACCTTTCAACATTCTTCCCCCCCACACACATGGGACATAACCGGCCGACCTCTCACAGTGTTCAAAACGGAACTCGACAAGCACCTTCATAGGATACCTGATCAACCAGGCACTAACTCATACGTCAGGCTGCAAGCAGTTGCATCAAACAGCTGGTGGATCAGACCAGCAACAGAAGGCCTGGTCCTGGATTGGACCGTGGGGACATTAACTACTAGAGTCTTCAACAGGTAGTCATATTTTTTTTAATGTTTTGTTCACTATCCTGATCCTTGTCGGTTCAAGAACCTACAGCAATTTCCTTTTGTATCATTGCAGTTATGGTTGTATCATTGTATCATTACAATTTCCATTTGTATCATTGCAAATATGATTTAGTGTATCAAAGAAACAACATCCAAACAGTTTTCATGAATGCATTGCATAACTATTTATTTTAGAAATAGCCCCGCACAGTCTTGGGGCCATAGCTTGTAAAGGCAGCACAAGTCCTTTGCAGTTTACTATCTTCTTTGGGAATGCTATCTCACATTCTACATAACTATCACCCTTACCCACTCATCCTCTATCTGCTGCTGGTGGATGGTTGGGCAAGTATAGTAGCTGATCCAGTTCACAGGGGTTCCTACTCTCTGTATCCGCAGGTTGGGTATGTGACCCATTTGTCTTTCACTTTCTAGAACTTTGGTAGCTCATTGCAACATGGAAAACGGTGAAAGTTGCCTCACCTCGGGAATGGGGCCTCGAGTGCTTGAGTTCCTTTCTGAGCTGGTCCCTCAAATGCTCCTATTCAAGTCTTTCATGTCCCATCTTCCCTAAGCTGGTTTAGATGATCTAGGCTTAAAGTAAGGTTTCCAACTCCCCTGACACTTGTGACAATGAAAGCTGTTACCTGGTAGTGTCAGGGAAGCTTTGTATGTTAATAGTTAGCAGTGGTTTTGAGAGCATTTGGGCTTGCAGACCATTCCAAACAACAGTCACTATTATCAAGCTAGTAAAAGGATAGAAGATAGTAGAAATGTTGAAACTGGCTACATTTAAAACCTGCAGCATTCCTCTCCCTCTTGTCTTATAGCAAACTGTTCCCTTAATAGAATTTCTAGTTACACTCTGCTCCATCTCTCCCTCCTTTTCTTCCCGAGAATATAAGGTACAGTAATTTGCAAAGACCCTTTTCACAGCGTGGTAGTCTACTAAGTGGCTCCCAGAACTGAAGGGCAAGAGCTACGAGGAGAGGTTAGAGGCATTAAATATGCCAAAACTAGAAGACAGAAGAAAAAGAGGTGATATGATCACTACGTACAAAACAGTAACAGGAATTGATAAAATCGACAGGGAAGATTTCCTGAGACCTGGAACTTCAAGAACAAGAGGTCATAGATTTAAACTAGCTAAACACATATGCCGAAGAAATATAAGAAAATTCACTTTCGCAAACAGAGTGGTAGACGGTTGGAACAAGTTAGGTGAGAAGGTGGTGGAGGCCAAGACCGTCAATAGTTTCAAAGCATTATATGACAAAGAGTGCTGGGAAGACGGGACACCACGAGCGTAGCTCTCATCCTGTAGCTACACTTAGGTAATTACAGAGCCTAGTGTCTAGATACAAGTCTTTGATGAACCCTGGCTCAAGAATCATACTAGGGGCCTCAGCTCAGAAATATTATGAGCATAACCAAATATGGTTATACTGTACATTAACTGAAATTTTTTTCATTCAATTATGGGAAACAAAAACTTAAAGAAAATAATCTAATTTATACCATAACCTACATAAAAATGTGAGTAAACAGACAAAACTAAGTCTATTACACTTAATTCAAAGACTTAATTCATGCTGTCTCACCTTCAACGTCTGCGTGATGCTGCTGTTGGTTGAGATGGCGCTTGAGCTGACAGTTTTGGGACAAGAGGCGTGTCTTCTCTTGCTCCAGCTGGTATATGTATTCAGCTGTTTGCTGCAGGATGGCAGCCTGAAACACAGCAAATACTTAAGCTTATTCTAGTTTTCATAGGTTCACAAAAAGGCTTCAATAAGCACAATACAAACAGATAGAGATCATGCAAATTATTATATGAAATCATTCATTAGATGCTTGTTATCCCATGATTTTTCAAGTTACTTTTTAAACAAGTTGAACATCTATCATGGTAATCAGCAAGTGTTGCTAACCAATTATTTACACTATTCAAATATTATCATCCCCAGGTTTCTCTCCCAGCTGACATAGGATGACATGGTCACACTGCCAGGACACACAGCTAAACCTCATTTCCTCCTCGTAGTTAATGTTGGGCAATGAGATAGTGGTGGTGGACGAGAAAAAAATGAGGTGCAGGCAACAGGTTAAAAAAAAAAAAGTGATTTGAAAGAAAGTGTTCACTATACAGTATGACCCATACACAGACACCAATGGTGAGCTGTGGTAGGCAAGCTAACCAAGTAAGGTTTCATGTATGCCAGTTTCTTTGCAGCAAATTACAGAACATATGAAAATAGTTTATGTATATTGTCCCAACATTATACAGCACATGCCTATGAACTGACAAGGGAATAACCAACTGCAATGTTAGGGAACATAACCAAGAAAATATTAAGTCGGCCAGAAAAATGATAGGATGGATTACGAAACTTTCAAATTCAGGGATTCCATCACAAAGGTTGTACTATTCAAATCACTTGTGCTGTCCCATCTTCAGTACTGATCAGTACTCACTTCCCCCTTCAGAGCAGGAGAGATTGCAACAATAAAAGAACTAGAACGATTTATGAAATAAATGGAATGGCAAACGATTCAAGTAGGGACCCCCTCGATATCGTAGGCCAAAGCCAACTGGCCCATCGGAAACAATTCCCAGTGTACACAAGACGAGTCGCCGGCCGAGTTTAAAACCCACTTAACCAAACATAGTTCAACCCAACCTAACCTAATCCAACTGGCCCAATACAGCCTAACCTTAACAATATATGCCATGCATAACAATATATATAACAGAAAATGAGCCTCGTTTTCTGAAACGACCATACCCCGGCCCATCTGGCCCCTTCCCCATTCCAGGACTGCCCGCCAACCCCAACAACTAAGCCAAAACACTGAATCATTACCTCATTCATTGACATAGAAAATGCTACAGTAATTTAAATGAAACAAAACAAGAACCAAAATTGGGCTAATTTGAGTCTAGAAAACTATGTGCGCGGGAGCCTTGCATGATTATGCGTGGACTTCAGGCGTACATAATAGAACCACTGCTGAAATAAGTTTATTGATGTAAAATACACACAAAGGGACGAGGTAGCTCAAGCTATTCTCACCCCATTCAGTACATCGTGTTAATACATACATAGACACACATCACAAACAATAATCATATTACCAAACATTCCGAGATAAACATATACATTTCCTCCTTCACAAGTAGTATGATATCAGACGTACACACAAATACTTTTATGACCTAGGTATACTGTATAGACAATTTGCAAGAGACATACAGATAATTCAGCAAAATATTAGTCTTGGTGCAAAATTCTTATATCTCTCAAGAATATCATCAACCTTTCCGTTGTGACACATCCAGGCTATTTGTTCAGGACAGTCCTTATCTCAGTGTTTCTATATACATTAATCAACGGACAATCAAGAACATAATGGGCAAGGGTGTGAGACCTTAACATACCACATAGTTTACACTTCGTGTCATTATCATGAACACCTATCCCATATTCCCAGTAATATTTGTACCCAAGCCTGAGCCGCATGTACACAGAGTCACTCCAAGCATTTCTCCTTTTACCATAAGTGAAATGGGTGTTTTGACTCTCATACATGTAGTGTTGCATGGTTTGACTTCTCTCATACATTATATCTCTCCTCTCCACTCCTGCCTGTGCCTGAATATTTCTGATTTTGCTTCTTATTTGTCTCATTGTGAATTCACAATCAATGTCAACTTGTGGTTTTGATGTGGCACGTTTGGCCAAGTCATCCGCCACCTCGTTGAGCACTATTCCAACATGAGATGGAATCCACATGAATTTCACACTATGACCTTTCAGCTGTATCTCGGTTATTCTTCTCTTACAATCCTCAACTATGCAGATGAAGACTGGGTTTCGACTGTTTAAGGACTCAAGTGCTCCTCGGCTATCGACAAATACAAAAACATTTTTGTCGTCATGACGTACTTCCTCCAAACACGCCAGAATGGCCTGCAGTTCAGCTTGTGTGGATGATATATAATTACTAAGCCGGAGTTCAATTATCCTGTCCACAGTCCCAGACTCCGTATATTCTCTTATTAGGACACCACACCCTGCCCTGCCATCCTCCGCCACCGACCCGTCGCAATATACATGTAAAGTGTTGCCTCTTGGTAACAGAGATATAATGCTTCCATACAAACACCGTAATTGTCCCGGTTCATGATGAATCTTTTTCACCTTGAGGGGTACAATTTCGACGTCTATTTTCTGTACTTTCCAGGGAGCAGACCTATTACACTGGTGAGAGGGTTTACAGCAGTCAAGTACATCGTATTCCCTGAGGTCATGAGCTAATCCCCTCGTGTAGCGTGTCTCTCTGTTTCCTGGAAGTGTGTACGTCACTCAAGCAGGTCTGAACGCTCTCAAACAGTTTATCCCCTCCTTTTCTCCGCATGAAACGAATACTCTAGTGTTAATGTCACGGACTCTATCACACACACTCTGTAAATTTAATTCCATTCTCATTATTTCAATCATTGCATTTCTTTGACATCCAAGAATAATCCTCATAGCCTCCTTCTGTATCAGCTCTATTTTTTTCATTCTGCCTTGGCCTGTGTAAGACAAAACGGGTGCTGCGTAGTCTATCAGGGACCGAACAGTGCTTATGTATAACATCCGCAAGATAGGTACCCCAACACCTTTACCAGAAACAGCCAGTGCTTTCAGAGGATGCAGACGGGCTTTACATAAAGGTGCTGATATAAGAACATAAGAACATAAGAACAAAGGCAACTACAGAAGGCCTATTGGCCCATACGAGGCAGCTCCTATTTATAACCACCCAATCCCACTCATATACATGTCCAACCCATGCTTGAAACAATCGAGGGACCCCACCTCCACAATGTTACGCGGCAATTGGTTCCACAAATCAACAACCCTGTTACTGAACCAGTATTTACCCAAGTCTTTCCTAAATCTAAACTTATCCAATTTATACCCATTGTTTCGCGTTCTGTCCTGTGTTGATACTTTCAATACCCTATTAATATCCCCTTTGTTATGTCCTTTCATCCACTTGTAAACCTCTATCATGTCACCCCTAACTCTTCGCCTTTCCAGTGAATGCAAATTAAGCTTTGTTAATCTTTCTTCATATGAAAGATTTCTAATTTGGGGAATTAACTTAGTCATCCTACGCTGGACACGTTCAAGTGAATTTATATCCATTCTATAATATGGCGACCAAAACTGAACTGCATAATCTAAATGGGGCCTAACCAGAGCAAGATATAGCTTGAGAACCACACCAGGTGTCTTGTTACTTACGCTGCGATTAATAAATCCGAGTGTCCTATTTGCCTTATTACGAACATTTATGCATTGATCCTTTTGTTTTAAATTCTTACTAATTGTAACTCCCAGATCCCTTTCGCAATCCGACTTCGCAATCTCAACACCATCTAGCTCGTATCTTGTAACTCTATCATCATTACCTAGCCTCAGAACTTTACATTTATCAGCATTAAACTGCATCTGCCAGTCCTTTGACCATTTCAAAACCCTATCCAGATCAACTTGAAGTGATAGTGAGTCCTCCTCCGAATTAATTTCCCTACCGATTTTCGTATCATCGGCAAATTTGCAAATGTTGCTACTCAAACCTGAATCTAAATCATTTATATATATTATAAACAACAGAGGTCCCAAGACAGAGCCTTGAGGCACTCCACTTACAACATTTTCCCACTCTGACTTGACTCCATTTATACTAACTCTCTGTTTCCTTTGGTATAGCCACGCCCCAATCCAGCTCAATACAGCACCCCCAATACCATGAGCCTCTATCTTTTTAATCAGTCTTTCATGTGGCACTGTATCGAAAGCTTTGCTAAAGTCAAGGTACACAACATCACAATCCTTACCACTATCAACTGCCTCAACTATGCTAGAATAAAAACATAACAAATTTGTTAAACATGAACGGCCATTTATAAAACCATGTTGCGACTCAATTATTAATTTATGATTTATGATTTATTTCAACATTTTTACTCTCACATGTGTATCCAACATACATGCCCAGATACTTGTACTTCTGAACACGGCTCAGTTCCACACCATTTAGAGTAAGTGTTAGATTTCTTCGTTTCCTATACTCATATTTGGTTTTATCTGCATTTATAACTAAGCCTAACTTGTGACAGATTGTACCAAGTATGTTAAGAGCAGTTTGAATTTTGTTCCCAGAAGTGCCTTGTATAAGAATGTCATCAGCATATATGATCGTCGTGACCCCTGGAGGATACATCTCTGATGCTAATCTGTTCATTAATACATTGAATAAGGTGGGACTTAATACTCCCCCTTGTGGGGTACCTAACTAACTCCAACCCCAACAACTAAGCCAAAACACTGAATCATTACCTCATTCATTGACATAGAAATTGCTACAGTAATTTAAATGAAACAAATAAAACAAGAACCAAAATTGAGCTAATTTGAGTCTAGAAAACTATGTGCGCGGGAGTCTTGCATGATTATGCGTGGACTTCAGGCGTACATAATAGAACCACTGCTGTCCTCCATTCTTAGTTCTTGGCCACTTGCTAATATGCCAAATGGATGAAACCTGTGTTACTTCATTAACAAGGTCCTCATATAGAGGATTGACATTGGTAAATGCAAATAACTGATACCAATCGAATATTTTGTGGTTGAAGTGCACATGTAGATTGTCTGGGATGTTAACTGTTGTCCTTTTATAATGTTGTGATTTACAACCTTTGATTGTATATGTGCTAAGTATGCCATGGTTATCACTAACTCTTGCAATAATGATCCGTGGACAGCACTGTCTAAGAGACCATGACCTATTACATAATCAAGCCTGAGATGGGCGACATTAGACGAGTCATGTTTTCCCCGAGGTATTTTACAAACACCGAATCATTTCTGTTTGTTTTATCATCCCCTAACTTATTGTGTTGTGTTAAAGTCACCCATCATGATGGTTTCAGAGTTCCTGTTGATGCATTTTTTTTTTAAATTTTGCCCAGATGGGCGAGTTTATTGGGCAGGCCACTCATCCTGCCAGTAGATATACCGCCATAGCAGCATGTTCAACACCCCCAAAAACGGAAGAAAATCAGCTAGGTTGTTTATCCTGTCGCTTGTACCCAGACACAGCTGGGACTTGCTTAACTGTTTAAAGTGAACATCTTCTCAAACAAGAAGATTAACATTTGTGAACCCTTAAAATCTTACGTTATCTTGCGGTGCGTCATTAGCGGTGCAAAATGGAGGATTCTTTTGAGAACAGCATCTATATTTGACAAATAGTATTTTCCTAACTCAAATTATGTCGAGTTTATTATTCTACACACATTTCTAAAGACTCTTAGATGTTCACACTCCTCAGGTTGTGGTCAAGGCAGTGTCCGCCACTCTCACCACAGATTCTGCAACTACGCTGCTCAACTGTTGTTTCCATTCCAAATCTCCATAGATATTTGTATCCAAGACAGATTCTTGCTATTGCTGATTCTCTCTCACAACCACCACCTCTTCGTCCATAATGATTGGGATTGCCAGCTGCAACCATGTTGTACCAGCGTATAGATTGACTGATTTATTCTTCTATCCTCTATTCCTCACTTACCTTGTGACGGTGATGTTTCCTGATGACACCTCTAATTTGTAGAAGTCTTGGGTATGAAGTATTGAATATGGTCTCATTTGGCGCCTTCAGCCGCCAGCACATCTGCTCGTTCATTTCCACAGATTCCAACATGGGAGGGGATCCACAAAAACTTGACGACTCTTTCCTGATTGGTTAGTACTCTCACAACTCTCTTGATTTCAGTGACTATTGCAAGATTTTCTCCCAGATTTTTACTAAGGCTTTGAAGTGCTGCTTTTGAATCAGTGCCGATCACTGCGCCATTAGTGTTTCGTTCAAGGAATCTTAACAGCATAACAATGGCAGTTAGCTCAGCTTGCCTTGAAGAGACATAGTTGATACTTGCTTGATGGGGTTCTCGGAGTTCTTCTACTCCCCGAGCCCGGCCCGAGGCCAGGCTCGACTTGTGAGAGTTTGATCCACCAGGCTGTTGCTTGGAGTGGCTCGCAGGGCCACATACCCACCACAGCCCGGCTGATCCGGAACTTCTCTTAGAAAACAGTCCAGTTTTCTCTTGAAGATGTCCACGGTTGTTCCAGCAATATTTCTTATAGTCGCTGGGAGGAGGTTGGACAACCGCGGACCTCTGATGTTTATACAGTGTTCTCTGACTGTGCCTATGGCACCCCTGCTCTTCACTGGTTATATTCTGCATTTTCTTCCATATCGTTCACTCCAGTACGTTGTTATTTTACTGTGTAGATTTGGGACCTGGCCCTCCAGTATTTTCCATGTGTATATTATTTGGTATCTCTCTCTCGTCTCCTTTCTAGTGAGTACATTTGGAGAGCTTTGAGACGATCCCAATAATTTAGGTGTTTTATCTCGTCTATGCGTGCCGTATATGTTCTCTGTATTCCCTCTATTTCAGCAATCTCTCCTGCTCTGAAAGGGGGAAGTGAGTACTGAGCAATACTCGAGACGGGACAACACAAGTGACTTGAAGAGTACAACCATTGTGATGGGATCCCTGAATTTGAAAGTTCTCGTAATCCATCCGATCATTTTTCTGGCTGACGCAATTCTCAATAGTTGTTTTTTCATCATTTCTGCATTGAAAGGCATTATTCCTAATTACAGTGTATGCTGCACCAGCCCTGCCATTGACAGGATTAGATAGCCCATCAGTGTAGATTTGATCTAATTCATCTCTGGCTTCTTTAGAAACTTCCTCGGGATACTTGTGCCTCATTTCTTGTGGTATCATGTTGGACTTTTTCGTTGTCATCTCATTGATGATAATCTTGCATGAGTCACCCTCCTGTGGAGGTAACCTCTGTACAGGCAGGAGCTCACGGGCTTGCTCAAGCAGGTGAAGCTCTTTGAGGCAGCAGACTGATTTGCGATGTCATTTTTTGGCTTCTCCCTTTTCCTCCTGTAAGTAGCACAGAACTCGGTTTTTTCTTTCCAATATCACTGTAATGGGGAGCTCAGGCTATCTTAATTGCAAGCTTGGCATTCAGTTCCTTAACTCTGCATTTAATACTGGGGAGGAACAACTCTTCTCGTAGATTAGATGTTTTGGCAGTTCTTGGGACTCCAAGAATGATTGCCATTGCGTTATTTTGTATGCATAAATGCATTTTCATATCGCTTTGGGAGTAAGTGCACAAGACTGGTGCGGCATAGTCTATGACGGAGAACGCACATAGGCTGTGTACATCATTTTAAGCACAGCAATAGAGGCATGCCAATTTCAGGTCATAGCTTTCAGTGCCTTGAGTTGACTTTTGCATGTTCCTATGAGTTGGTTGAGCTCTTATTTCTTCCCCTTATTAAGAGCCGACAGTGACGCCAAGGTACCAATAGTGGTCAACCCATTCAAGTGTTACACCATTAATTTGAGGTTGTTCATTTTCTCCCCGCTTGTGATGAGAATCTGGTTTTGTCTTGTTTGTGGAGAAAGTGAAATTGAGTTCAACACATTTCCTTCCAAGGAGTTCAATGGACTGTTTAATTTTTCCCAAGGTGGGAGCTTGTATTAGAACCATCTGCATACCCCACTTCCTGTGTTCCTTCCGGAAATTCAATATTTGTAATGGCGTTCATAAGTATGTTGAATAGTGTGGGGCTTAGACTCCTCCTGGGGGAAGGGGGAGCAGAGTTCCATACTCATTGTTCTGGGGACTGCTCCGTTGAAGCAGACCTTGGCTCTCCTCCCTGTGAGGTAGACTTCAATCCATTTCATGAGTCTCCCCTTGACACCCAAATATGCAAGCTCATCCAGGATTGCAATCCCCTGGGCTTTGTCGAAGACTCCTTTGATGTCAACAAATACAGAATACTTAGCTGTGTCATTAGCCAAGTAATTAACTATACAGTTTGCCGTGTTCCGTCTATAACAAATCCATTGACCCCCACCCTTAGCCTGCCTATTATGTGCAACAGTCGGTTTAGGATGATCCTTTCAAGTATCTTGCATGTGCATGACACGAGACTGATAGGTCTGTAATTGCCAGGGTCATTGGGCTTCGGTATGGGAACAATTATTGCGTGTTTCCATTGTGTGGGCAACACTCCACTTAGGAATGACTTGTTAAACAGGTGGAGTAGTGGATTCCCAGACACCTCACACAGTGCATTGAGTATGTCGTAGGTGACGCCATCTTCACCAGGTGCTGTACTTTTACCCATTTTCATAGCGCCCCTTACTTCCTGGGCTGTGATTGGGTGTCCATACTCCTCATCACTAGACAGTGCTCTTGTTATCCTAATTCTTCTGTCATTATGTCGCAGGAGCTGTTCCCTGCTGATTTCTGCAGGGAGGGAGGAGGAGGATGCTGCATCACTCCATTTGTGTATTAGTTCCTCAGCCTTACCCTGGGTGTCTTTGTGAGCAGCAGGCCGGGTCTGCCCCCTCCCCCCTTAGCTATCTGAATTTTTGCCCACACTTGTCTTGAGGATGTTTCTCTTCTAATGGAGCTAGTGAAGTCAAGTCTTTCCCACTCTTTAGTCTTCTCTTCCTGGTTGATACCTGGTTGATGGGGTTCTGGGAGTTCTTCTACTCCCCAAGCCCGGCCCGAGGCCAGGCTTGACTTGTGAGAGTTTGGTCCACCAGTGTTTGCTTGGAGCGGCCCGCAGGCCCACATACCCACCACAGCCCGACTGGTCCGGAACCCTTCCCTGGCTACTTGACACAGTTTTAAACAACTCTTGGTTACTTTCAGTGGGATGTCTCCGGTACTCTCTACTCATGCTCCTTACATTAGCATTGAGCATCTTTATGTAATCATTCTCATACCATTTTATTTTCTTCTTCTGAGGGTTACTTCGCCCCGTCGTACGGCGCGGAACTTAAGAGACAGCTCTCAATCTGGTGATTAAGGTCATCAACAAATTTATCAATGTCTTCTGGGATTTTGTATTTCGTGAACCAGTCACTCATCTTGTTTATGAAGTGCTGCCTCATATCTGGTCCGAGTGATAACCTTTTTCTATTCGTCTCTTTCCTTCTCTTGCTCATGTCGAGGTGGTAATCAGTGCCCAGTGGTCACTACATAAACTGTGCACATGTGTACTGGCATCCGTGTCCTGTGCATTCAGCAGGAGAGCATAGTCTAATCTTCCTCCTCTGAGGTGAGTTGGCTGTCCATCACCCAGAACCCTAAGGTTTTCACTTCTCCTGACAAGAGTGACAGTTTCCGTCCATTGACATTGGCCTGATGGGCACATATAGGTTGATTATATGTAGGGTTACCGCCAGTG
>WNGS01009202.1:2606375-2625007 GCA_020271785.1 Procambarus virginalis
CCCCCCCCCCCCCCTATGGTTCAGAATACTGACTGTTTTATATCTCTAGCAGGCTTATGACGGTTATTTGCTGGGTTCCTAACACGTTAGTGTTACCTTAAATGAATAAATTATTTAAGGTAACACTAATTCATTTGAACACAATGTGAATATTGTCCTGTTGCCTGGAAAGGGATTCCTTATTCGGATTTCTACTCGTTCATTCTGCGACTGTTGGGAAGGTCGTTGGTCTGGCATTACAGGTAAACTTGGCTCTCCTAAATCTGTAAGGTAGTGGGCTGTGGCTAGGTTGCACGTCTGTCACACACGATTAACTCATGGGCACAAATGGAACATTTCCCAGCTGCTTGTCCCACCTTGTCATGCACCTCCTGAAGAATGTCACTTTTTCAAAACTATGGTATCTTGCTTTTCTAGTATTCCTTGGGATCACTTGTCCCTTGATCCTCGCCTTATACCCTCATATTGGCATCCAAAGACCTGAATATTTAGCATACTGAATATCCAGTGACAAGACCATGCAGCAAAGTCTTCCCAGCTTGGCACCTTTTTGATGATCGCTTGCCGTGTAAAGATACAACCCTAGCTGGAAGTCAACAGAATTGTTTATATTTAAAACTTCACTATATCATTTATGCAGCAGACGGCAAACTTACAGGATGAACGTTTCATATGGTAGTGATACAGTAATTGGGTTTAATCTCTAATATAAATAATATAATGGGGGATTATGCTTATTTAGGTGTATTATCAAGTAATTATCAAAAGAAGGTGCCAAGCCAGGAAGACTGTATCACCATCAAAGTTGCAGAATATTCAAAAGGTGCTTAATATCACCAAGATGCCAATACGAGAGCAAAAGCGCACAAGGCGAGCAATATCAAAGGCATCCGATTCACCAAGGAAGCTATCCAGGGACAAGTGACTGCCAGAGACAGTCTGGAAGCAACATGTATTATCAAAAGGCTCACAGCCTGGGGTTTAACAACACCAGACTGTATTGTAAACACACATTAAGTGTTTACAATACAGGCTGAAAGTGAACACAACACATTTATAGTCGTTAATTCAACCTGAAAAGCGGGATATAAATCAAATAACTAACTTAAAGCAAGTGGATGACATTCTGTGAACCCAACAACCCTTTGTCTTGATTATGGGGTGCAAGAATATAAGTACAGTACTGCATAAAGGATAATACAAACAAGGTAAAATCTTTTTTCCATATTATATCTCCAGTTATATAATATTTGTGAGGAAAATAAAGTTGGATTAAAAAAATGAAGCAGATGCCTGCTAGGAAATGTTTGGGTTTGGAGTTTTTGCGAGGTTCAGACTTAACTCAAAATGTACAATTATTAATGAAGACACAAAACTGACAGGGTAACAAAAAGTACAAATCTTTGGTTTTTTAAGGAGTCAGCCTGCAGACAAGTGGTGGCCAAAGCACTGGGTAACATCACTGCAGCAATCCAGCCTAATTATATACAAATGTTTGACAGAGCAGAGTTCTGGGTTCCTGTTACTGCACTATGTGGAATCTCAATGTAATGGGAACTTTTTCATCACTGCAGTAACGACCTGCATACACAAGTGGGAGCATAATTACAAACATGTTGCAGCACTCAACACCGGTGTCAACACCATTTTACCATCACTGTAGAAAAAAAAACACCATCTATACACAATATGTTTGCATATGACAGTGAGAGTATTAGACCTTTGCATTTCACTCCAGTGGAAGTCTACATTTTCCCCAAAACTTAAAAATCAAAACTTTCACATTCTACTCCTTAAAATTTACTGGCAGTTTTTAGCTTTTCAGGAGAAAATATGGACATCCAAAGGACAGTAACATATCAAAACTTGGGAGAAAAGTAATAAATATTTGTACTTTTAAATACCTTGCACACCAAGTGCAAGTTGTTGCTAATTAAAATATGTAGTTAGCAATGACTGACCTTTGTTAAAAGTTAATAATCACTTAATTTGAGATTCATATAGCAGAGGTTCACAATGGCTGTTTCAAAACTGACAACCACGCTGAATTTTTCTTTAAACACTAATGAACATACAGTAGTTAGACATTTGTTACTTTCCTTGTGGCAATGTTTATAATTTTGATGAAAAACATTTCATCTAAACCATTATATAATGAAATTTGATTTTGTACTCTGCCTTCTGCAAGAAAGATCACAGCAAAATCAGTTTTGCAGTGTTTACTAACATTAATACTGTACTGAATTAGATCTATGCCAGCTCCAATAGTTTCTCTGGAAAACACTTGACAGTTCAAATACTCTCACTTCCATATGTTATGCCAGTTTTAAAACTCGCACACCAACTTGTCCCACAATCAGTGCATTCACAAAACCTAACTTCAAAGTTTAAAACTTTGATATAAAAAAAAAAAAAGTTCCTCAACACACAGATTACGTTTACACATGACTGTGCAATATGGTAATAATGTCTACAATAACACTGTACTCAATGTACAGTTAATTACAAATGTTCAATGAGAATAAGAAAATATGAAAGCCACACCAAGCAGCCAATAGCAGCATGTGAGAGCTGGCAGTATCAATATGGAGGAGCTAAACAAAATTAATATAAAATCTGAATTTGACTTCAAGTGTTTACTGGCCTTACCTCTCCTTCCATTTAACTGCTATAAAATGTGGACATTGCTACATTGAATTGTAAATTTGTTATGACACAAAGACTGCAAATTTTCAACTCGCTGTCCAGTCACCCAAGCTGCAAAACTTCAACCCTATGCTGCTATTGGGTGCTTAAGACACCATGGACTGCTTCCAAAAATGTAATGAGGTAAGACAAAGTTCTTTTCTGGCACAAGAGATGACACAGTAAAATTTGGCATATGTTCAAACTTCCAATGGTCCAAGGCTAACTCTTAAAACTAGCATAGGGTTCTCTACCCAAATTCCATTCTCAGTACAAAATCCCATGACATACCAACCAGGGATACCTCCTGTGCCAAAACAGAACTAGTCCTGAAGTACCCTACTTGAGCAAATGCTGAAGCCTCCCAGTAAGTTTATATTTGACAAGACTGAAAGGCCTATAAATGAAAAGTCATTAAGTATAAACCCTATCCCCTAAATAAGCGGCCCGTGACAGCCAAAAGCTCAGCCGAGTGATTTTCTTTTAATTAAAAAAGTATCAAAATCACAAGAGCAAATCTCAAAATATACCAGGTGGCACATTCACACAAATTTTCAATTCAATCATGTTAATATTCTCTTGAAGAAACTGGTGCACAAACTGGCCAAGGTAGAGCACAGGAAGCCGACCTCAAAATGCTTTCAACTTCAAGTGGCAGGGGAACATTTTCATATTATCAATGTAATTTCTATCCTGGACACATGACTGGACCCCTTCCCTTACTAATAGTTAATGCTAATTTGCTCTGTACATTTGTTATGTTTATACATATTGAGTACAGCTAGTACATAATGCTCCACAGAAGCAACTTGTTACTATGTAACTGTCATTAAAAATAAGCTTTCCTTGGCCAAGCACATGTACCATTTTTAAATGTTAACAACATTCTAATGGAATTAACATTATACTCTGGCCAAAATATAAAACTAAATTTGACTTGTCCACACTGCATCGATTATTCACTTAAGATTGTTTCAATTAAAAAAAATTAATATAATACACTTACGTGCAAGCTGCCTTGTACTTTTGTTAAGGTATTCCAATTTTTATATACACTAATGGGAGAGAAATTAAACTGCATTGCATACCAACAAATGTAAATATGCTGTATGTACAGTATTTCATTACCACTTCCACTTTTGACATACATATTGGATGGTGTTCTAGCAGTAAAACACACAGAAACAAGCACCTGAAAACTGTACCCTCCGTAACATTGTATCGATATCAAAATCTAATTTTCCCAATCCCTATTAATTATCTACATACAAGTGGGGTGTATCTTTTGTATTTGTATATCTCCAAATATACAAAACCAACATTTCTATGTAATATAGAAGAATGTAACATCCAGGATACACTAGGGGCATGAGAATGGCATCCAAACCTGTTATAATGTGCACACAGCTCTTTCAATTCACAAAGAACTTTGGGAATGAAAAGGAGGTAAATCCCTACACATTGCTAGTTTGGAGCAAACCTACAACCATGCAGCCTCTACCAAGGTACATCACAATCACAATCACTCATATTTGCTGAAGTTACCAAGGACAACTATAGTCTGGGAGTGTCCATTTAAAATTTATGCAGAGATATTTTTTTTAATGTAATGAGCTAATAAGACACCGACTTAAATCCATGCCTACATTCATTGAAATGGTCATACAATATCAAATCAAATGACAATTTATTGACTTTTCATCTTTAATATTGTGAACAATAAATTAAGTTTAATTTTCACACTCCCATTTTTGAGCATTTGTACAATAAATGTACATTATTTACATTTATTTCCCAAATTTATGTCAATAGGAAATTGTACCATACAACAAACAAAACTTCTCATTAGTGATTTACACTCTAAAACCAAGAAATCAAAATGTTTCCATTTTTTAATAGAGGCAACAAAAGAGAACACAACTTTATGTAAATAGCCCATACATGTCAACAAAATATTTGGTTTGATGTATTTTGTAGGAGTTATTAAAGTGAGTTTCACACAGAAGGCTTGGCCTCAAAGGAATAGAATTTTGGGGTTTTATATGTTTCAATTTTCCAAAAGAAACATAATTTGAAAGCACTAATCATTAACAAACATATCATAGGGATATATACGTGCTATTTAATAGCAAGGTCCAAAGTTATTAAAAGTATTACACAAACACGTCGATGAACTCAAAAAATATCTATATCATACACGGTGGCTGACAACTACATTCCCTTCATTACTGGTAGTTTCCAGATTCTCTTTACGGTACACAGAGAGTAATCACACTAATGTGATGCATCATTAAGAAACTCCGTGGAGGCCGTGAAGAGGATTCGATCCTATGTGCTGGGTGTTAACAGGCACACGCTCCAGACAACTAGGCCAGGACATGGTAAAAGTATTGCAACCTGGGGTACTACTGCACCCCACAAGGATTCCCGAGGCTTCCACTGAAGCCAAACCAGCTTTTCACACAAATCCCCCCCCCCCCCCATGCACTCTGGCTGTCATCCAGGAATGTTCTACCTCTGAGGCTTCTCTTTCAATGCACAAACTAATCACACTAACATGATGTATTAACATCTGTAGAAGCCATGATGAGGATTCGAACGTATGTGCTGGGTGTTCCCAGGCACATGCTCCAAACACCACCCAGCCTGGGAACACCCAGTGCATAAGTTCGAATCCTCATCACTGCCTCTACGGATTTTCTCACTGATGCATCACTTTGTTGTGATTACTCTCTATGTTTTGAAAGAGGAGCATCAGAGGTGGAACATTCCTAGATGAGAGAGCCAGAGTGCAGGGGGGGGGGGAGAAATGTGAAGTTCAGCTTCAGTGGAAACCTCAGGAATCCTCATGGGGGTGCAGTAGAACCCCAGGTTGGAATCTTTTTACTAGGTTATGGCCTAGTTATCTGGAGCGTGTGCCTGCGAACACCCCAGCTTATAGATTCGAATCCTCATCGCAGCTCCTACGGATTTTCTTGTTATGGTCTTTCTCAAAATCACCGGTAAAAAATAAAAATGTCCCATAACTAGCATGAAAATTATGTGCATAATTTCCATAAACTACAAATACCGACAAGGGACTAAATTGAAAGTATATTTGCCATCACCAGTCACTGGTTACCCCAGCTCTTACAGGACCAGATTATGAAGTTAATTAAAGGATAACTACCTAGCTTACTTTAGAGAAGCCCCTTTTCCTTATGGTGTACCAAATTACAAAAGCATTCTTTTTAAATTACATTATATAGTACAGTATTGGTATATATAAAATTGACAACAAATTGCTGTAGATCTGGCAACAATTGACCAAAACCTCTGCACTAACTGAAAAGCATATATGCTACGCTAAAATTTCAGTTTTAATGATCTCTAGTTCTAAGCCAGATATGTCTCCGTGTAGCATGCCCAGGATAGCTGTCACCCAACAGTATTAATGGATTTATCTTTTGATATACAGCCAACAAAAAATATATATATAAACCAAAAGCAAAAGACACCTTAGCACTGTTCATACCCAAAGCTCTGCTTTAAAAAGTATGGGTCCAGATTGCAACTGCCTACATAGGGCCTCGTTTGTGGTGAAAGCCCTGCCCAAACACTACATATAAATGTGACAACACGTTTCATCCAAGCAGAACAATCAAGCAAATGACACATGAGATTCTGCCAGTCACTTTTGGTGCATCTGGTGACTCGTCAGATCTCCAAACGCTTAACCTACACTTTATACACCGAAAACTGCTATGTACAAGTTTTACAATTCAGGTATTACTACCTGACCACTCACTCAAAAATGCCATACAGTGTAAAACACTATCTTACTTATTTTGCTGCACAGTTTAGTATCATAGCAAGTTCCACAAGTCAAGCATGAGAGAGCAGAGTCCATAACCGCATTTAGAAAACACCAAGTTGTTCAAGACTTGCAGTTAACAGTAGCATAATTTAAATTCCTTAGCTTATTAACACAGCTGACCCACACACGAGGTCTTAAGTAATAATTTTATGGATGTTTCACCACAATGACACCTGGTCTTGTTGCCTGTAGTAAATTTGACGAAGATGAGGAAATGGAAGATGTGTTGGTAGAAATACTAGAAATAGGTACTGCCTCGATGCTTGCAGTGGCATGATTAGGCAGCTGCTGTGAAACCCTCGCGCTGGTCGATAAATTGGAGACATTAGTTGCAGGATGCAGAGCCAAACGACTATTGGCAGTGAGATTAATGGTAGATTGCTGGGGTAGTCGACTCGTGTTAGAGAGGCTCGTCGAGTGCTGAGTGGGACGATGGGTTGTGGTTAGTTCAAGAGGAACTTCTTGAGGTTCTCCTACCATGTGCAGGGTAATTGGTTCATTGTCCCCAGCAAGGGTCACCTGTCCACTGCTAAGAGTTACTGGTACCTGTTCTTCTCCAAGACCAGTGTGGTCTTCGATGGTTAGCGTTTCTTCTGTAATTATCTCTTCTTCGATGCGTGGATGTTGGTCCTCTGTCTGGAACATGTGGTCACCCTCCAAGTGACGTATAGCCTCACAAATTGTATCGAGAGATTTCTGACAAGCAGCATTTGTCGAGTTCACAATATACACCCTGAAAGAGAACAATAGGATAATACTCATGTTTACCCGATGATTCAACCGAGGCTGCTTTCGAGCAAATTCAAGTTGTTAAATATAAAACACCATGGAACTATTGCCTGCTAACTTAGATGTATGCCAGAAGGCATTATGCTTGATTATTTAAAATTTAATAAAACTAGGATAAATTTAAGAGGATATCTTGGTTAGTGAACAAGACAATAGCAGTAAATGTGGAACATGAGCACATAGAAAAAATACAACACAGGAAAAACTGGTGAGAAAAACAACAAGAAACATCATCACAAGAAACATCATCACAAGAAACATCATCATCATCACAAGAAACATCATCATCATCACAAGAAACATCATCATCACAAGAAACAACATCAGAAAATATATCAGTTAGTCAGTCAGTCCACTAGTATGAATATGTGGCATTCACTAGCCAGTCCTGTTGCATGAATGTTATCCAATACCATAAACTCCAACAAAAGCTACCATGGAAGGCAAAAATAAACTAGCGTTGAATGTAATGAAACACCATTTTCTGGGCGAGACCCGGAGGCACCCCGGAGCTTATCCAGGCTGATATGCTAATGTCAGACTTTGGCATCAGTCACGTGTATGGAGTTCTATGGGCCTACCAGGGACCACGAGCCAGAGCCTGGTCCCCTCAGAGAGGCAAGGGAAGCAATGGCCTATAGAAACCCCAATGTGGTTGGAAGCATTCTGTGTCTGCCATCGACCGGGTCAGGCACCCAGAAAGGTAAGCATCCCAAAACAAACCCCTATTCTGGTGAAAATATTGCTACCAAAAGCCGAACAAGTGGATAGAACTCCCCAAAACGAAACGAGCAAACTATCATGACGTTACACGTCACCGCGCCGCTGTCTGCGCAGCTCCCCCCTCCCCGGGAGGGGAAAGGGGGAGCCCCAGACCCCACAAGCTGGCTATCCACCCTTTAGTTCTTAGGCTGGATGTCAAAACACGCAAAAAAATGCCGACCGGAGGGAGGGAGGGAGGGAGATGCCGGGGAGTCTCCGGGTCTCACCCAGAAAATGGTGTTTCATTACATTCAACGCTGGTTTTTGGGGGGAGACCCCTTGGCTCCCCGGAGCTAACTACCCAGAGGAAAAACTTAGGGACTTACCCATGAGGCGGTCGTTACTCACTACTCAACTCGAAGTCGAGACAACTGGCTGCAACCGCCGACCCATAGCAACACAGGCCCGACTAGGCCCAGGGACATTCACAAGGTAACGAGCAGCCAGGACCCTGTTCGACTGCCAAAAGCCCAGCGCCCAAATGTCAGCCCACAACACGTTGCCAAAGACGGCAGCAAGAGCAGCGAACTTACGAACGTCATGGGCGCGTGGATATACTGCAGGCTGGCTAGCCTTAATAACTCTGGACGACCTTGGACACCCGCGAACAGGGAAGAAGGGAAACTGGATCAACGCAAAACGTGTCCCCGGACACAGAAGCCGTGGCGCGCAAATAACGGCAAAGAGCCGCAACCGGACACAAAACATGATGCACCCAACCAAGCATTCACAACCCAGAGACCCCTCCGGAAAGCAGCTGTCCTATTCTTTGCCAGAAAAGAAGGAGACAGCTGCAAACGAAACAAAACCACCACAAAGACCAACAGAGCAAAAACCCCTGCGCCGGAGGAGAGCAAGAAGCTCCCCAATCCGACCCCCAGAGGCCAGTGCCAACAGAAAAGGATGTTCTTGTTGTTTAAGATTCGCCACCTGGAACAAAAAGTTCCAAGTAGCACGGGCTATGGTGAGCCCGTACCACAACAAAAAAGGAGCCCTGGAGAACAATCCTGAACCGAAGGGGCCACAACAAACCGAGGAGAAGAAAGAAAAGAGCACTGTCCAATGACCTGGATGGCTCAGGCGGCACAAGAGCAGCCCAGAGGTGAAACAATGTACTAGACAGCTCGCGAAACGGCGCGGAAGTAACATCAATACCGAAAGCAAGCTGAAGCAGCTCCGCCAGCGCCATACAATACGAGGCGACAGTATGGGGCAAGATGACAGCCCCAAACCTGCACAAGAGAAGAACAAGACCACACCAACAAATACAGCTACAGAAAATTGACAGAAGAAAAGGAAGGACCGCCAAAAACCCCACACTGCCTCCAAGAAGAAGCACGCAGGTGGGACACCATTAACGAAGCCACCCGACCACCAACATAAAGTGAGAGACTCGAGGCAAAACTGAACCGGCCCCGCCACGAGCCAATCGAGCCTAGGAAGAGGCAGAGCCGTGGAAAGATCTCGGGTGCGACCACGGAGCCAGCAAAGCCAGAAACCCAAGTCAGAAAAGGAGGAGATGGAACGTCCGCCGTACAGAAAAACATCCCAATGCCGGCGAGCCTGCCAGGAGATCAGAGACAACGGTCCCGACTCGCGATTCCAGAGAAGGGAAACCGAGAGACCGTGAAAACGCCAACAGGCCGGGTAAGCTAGGAAACCAGAAACCCAAACCCGGCAATAGGAGAGCCGAAAGGCACAAACAAATCACACAACCATGTGTACGATAAAATGAGAAAACGGAAAAACACAAGAAAAATACCCCAGCAACAACAGCCAGGGACAAGAGTGTAGAAAGAAAATGAGGACCGAAGAAGGCAAGAAACAAAACGGGAATGAAAGGGACAAGAACAACAGCACACAAGAGCCACTGGCCACGTGCCAACAAACCACGCCAACAACACAGTTGTGTGACACGCCCCAACACAAGACAAAAAGGAAAAAAGGCACAAAGGTATGCCACCAGACTAGTACCCGAACCAAGGAGTACAAGCCACGAGGATATGATCACCTCGTGTAAGATTCCCAAAGGAAGTGACAAGGTAGAGAAAGACCGACTACAGGACCCCAGGGGTACACACACCAGGGGACACCAGTGGAAGGAGAGCCCAACGAGCCAAAGAGACATGGGAAAGAAGGATTACTGTCTCAGAGTAGTAGACCAGCTGAACACAAGAGGAAGCCACGTGGTGAAGGATGACACCCACACACAGCTTCAAGTGCACATAAGATAGAACCCAGCAGGCTCACGAACCTGCACATGAGCAAATGACAGGTGAGAAGCAGGACCAAAAAGCCAGAGCTCAACTCCCGCAAACACAACTAGGTAAATACTGTACAGAAATCCAATGTATATGGAAGGGCTAAGCCCGGCACTTCAAGACATGCAAGGAATGAGTGACCCAGATTCGAAATTACTACGACCCAGACTACGAAAAATGGGGCCGTGACACCCCCCCCCCTGCCCCTTGCAATCATTTACCCAGATGAACCAATAAGGCCCCCAGGAAAAGCACAGATGGGCCAAGCAAAAATCCACAACCAATCCCCAACACACATCCACAGTATGAAAACTGCAGCAAAACATCACCTCAAAACATCCAGACAGGAACACTTACCCCATAACATATACCCCCACCAATGTACCTCGTAACCAGGGGTGGAGGTTAGGGCCCCTATCTGACTCGCCAGGACGGCATAAACTCACCTGCAGAAACGTGAGAAAAGTGTCCGACACAACGTAGCCGAGAAGATTCCACCCCCGGAGCATGCCAGTGGAAGAAGAAGGCCGCACTGCAGAAAGTAGGGGAGAGGAGGAGGAGGAGCCACATGCATACGCAGGGAAAAAACCCAGCGTCCTCCCCATGCAGCAATCTAGAACACCCAGGAGCTACGGGGCACGGACTGGAGAATTGAGAAGAGCGAGAGGCGAAGCACCCGAGAGAAAAAGGGTGCAAAACCCCAGCTCACGTGCACATCGCCCATATCAAAACAAACAACACACGGCGCATGCGCAGCAGGGATGCCAGATGTGGGACGTCAGAAGTCGCGAGCTGAAGAAAGAAACCAGAATGTGACTAGAAAAAGAGACAAAACATTGTTTTTAAACGACTAATCCCAGAGAGAGTACACAGGGCAAGCCGCCAACTATAGTCGAAAAGAGCAGGAAGGAGCGAAAAGAAACTTAGCACAGCTTCCCATTTGAGCTACAAAGAGCCCAACGGGCTACAAGGAACCCTAATCTGGCAACCCTGTGCAGCGCAGGACAGTGCACGGAGGAGGGAGAGAAACACGAAAAAAACGAAACAGAACTGAAAACCGAGAAGCATGGAGAAGGACCTACAGCCCAGAAAGGCCCGGAAGACAACAGACGTTCCAAGAATACGGGAAGAAGCAAACCTTCCGATNGGTACTAATCTTAAGTCTGATATTTTTGAACAATTCTGTAAGGACCATGGAATAACTCATAAGGTTTCCAGCCCATACCATCCACAGAGTCAGGAGGTAATTGAGCAGTTCCATCTAACTCTGAAGCAGATGTTGAAGGCATCGTGCGAGAGTTCCCACAACTTCTGGGATGAGAACCTGCCTTATGTTTTGTTTGCTGCTCGAGAGGGGTTGCAAAGTTCACTGGGTTGTTCTCCTTTTGAGTTAATCTTTGGCCATAAAGTTCGTGGACCCTTGCAAATGTTAAAGGAGAATCTGTTAGGGAACGTAACGTTAACCGAAGGTTCGGCTTTCTTTGTGCAACACCACCAGAGACTCAAGGCTTGCAAGGCGGCTGCACTAAAGTATCTTGGGAAGGTCCAAGAAAATATGAAAGAACGAAACGATGCTTAGGCTAAGTTGCGGGTATTTCAGCCTGGGGACCCTGTCCTGGTATTAAAGCCTCGACTAGGGAACACTATGTCCCACAAGTACGAAGGCCTTACATTGTGACAGAAAAGACTGGGGACCTCACGTACAAAGTGAGGCACTCTGACAAGCGTAACCAGGTAATGTTCGTACACTTGAATCGGCTGAAGAAGTTCCAGGGCCCCAGGCCCATTGCACTAACCAATGTTTCCATTTCCAGTGAGGGAGGGGATGATTGTTCTGGGGGACCCAACTAATCTCATTCTCAATAATTCTAGTTCTGTGAATGCTGTGGAGGAGGGACTGTCCCATTTGCAGATGGACCAACGTGAAGAGGTGCAGTCGTTGCTTGACGAATTCTCCAGTCTGTTCGGGGAGGTCCCGACCCAGACTGAGGCCATTTACCATGATGTCAAGTTGACGGACTTCACCCCCATTCGCCTTCAACCCTATCGGATGAGTCCAGAAAAGAAGGCCATCGTACGGAAAGAGATCGACTTCTTGCTCCAGCACGACCTCATCTGGCGGAACCAGGGCTCTTGGTGCTCGCCCTGCCTTTTGGTCCCCAAACCAGACGGCTCCTGGCGATTATACACCGACTACCGGCAGCTCAACAAGGTGACCATTGTGGATGCCTATCCGCTGCCCCTCCTCGAAGACTGCATCGACGAAATAGAAAACGCCATGTACATCTCGAAATTCGACGTCTAGAGGGGCTATTATCAGATCCCGTTCACTGAACGTGGGAAACAACTAACTGCGTTCGTAACACCCGATGGTGTCTTTGAGTATCAAGTGTTACCGTTCAGCTTGCATAATGCCCCTGCCACGTTCCAGAGGCTAATGAACTCTTTGCTCACTAATGTGCCAAATTGTCGGGCGTATTTAGATGACATTGTGCTCTTTGATAGTAATTGGGCTGACCACATAGCTAGGTTACGCCAGCTGTTCACAGTTTTGAAAAATGCAAATCTAACCTTATATGCAAAAGTGTCATTTTGGCCAAGGCACAGTGACGTACCTAGGTTATGAAGTGGGCCAAGGAAAAGTGTTACCTCGGCAAGATAAAATCAGTGCCATCCTGGAGTGTCCCGTGCTCCAGTCTAAAAAGGACATTCAAAGGTTTATCGGTATGTGTGCGTACTATCGACGCTTTTGTCAGAACTTTTCCAGTGTTGCCACTCCTCTCACAGACTTGTTGCAGAAGGCTGTTAAATTTAAGTGGTCATCAGACTGTGCAGAGGCATTTACAAATTTGAAATTGATCTTAGCTTCCGCCCCAGTGCTCGCTAGTCCAAGGTTCGACGGACCATTTAAAATTCATGTTGACGCGTCTGACTCGGGTGCTGGTGCAGTGTTGTTGCAAACTGGGGAGTATCAAGTGGAACACCCAGTATATTATTACTCTGTGAAATTTGACAAAGCGTAACACAATTATTCAGTGGTAGAAAAAGAGGCATTGGCGCTAGTGTTAACATGTAAAAAGTTCGAAGTCTACCTCGCAGGTAATATAGTGGAAGTGTACACAGACCATAACCCACTAGTATTCATGAATCAGATGAAGGAAAAAAATAAACGCATCCTCAGGTGGGCATTGTACCTACAGGACTTCAATCTTTCCATTATCCACCTACCAGGCCGGCTCAACGTGATAGCCGATGCTCTGTCCCGGTTACCTGAGTAACATTCATCTGAGCCACAGGAAGCCATATACCAACTGTCATGCTTTAGTTATTTTTTTTTTTTGTAGGTTCTCCTGTGACATTAAATATTCCGTGTTAAATTTATTTACTTCCTGTTTTTTTTGTATGTGTTCTTTTCTTTCAGAGAATTCCTTTGTACTTTTCTTGCAGAGAAATTGTTGTGTTTGATTGATTTTCTTTTTTGGCATAGATTTTCATTTTTATTCTCTGTATACTCTTACAAAAAATATGACTACTATTCTAGTAGCCACATTTTTTTCTCTCTGAAGGGGGAGGAGTGTTACGACCCTGGGTTCATCAGTGGAAACCAGAGGTCAAATTGAGCTAAATAAACTACTTCATATTATTTGGGACGCTTGCTGATGTGGCTCTGTTTGTATCTTCCTTGCCAGACGTAAGACAATTCTTGTTTCTCACAGAGCATTTAAAGACTGAGCTTGTGGTTGATTATTAATTAATAAAATAGGCATCAACTATGTTTACCAATGATTAGAAAGTATGAGTAAACTTGGATATAGGGCTGATGTACGATTAGCTGAGTAGTCGGCCGACAGCGAGAGAGCTGGAGGAAGCTGAAACTGGAGACGCTCCTCTTTCTCTGGACTGGCGTCGTAGTGTTAAGATCTCTGCATCCCTCTCCCCTTCCTCCTGCTTCTCTCCCTTACCTTATTCTGTGTCTAGTTTACCAAGATAAGTATGGTGTTGTGTTCACATTTTCTGGCATAAGTATGTTCTAATGTGTAGAGTATTACTGTGTATTAATTAGGTGATCACTAGTGTTTATATTGTTAAGTTACTCTAAGGGGGTCCCAGTGGAACCACGTGGGTTCCAGTAGTACCTGTAAGCTACCTAGAGTCCTTGCTAGTGTCCCTTGCCTAGTAGACTTTACCCTAGCTTGTGCTCATTGTAAACCTTGTATCCTGCTTATGTGGACCAAGGGTTTTAACGTAAGATAGTGTGGTAAAGTAATTATTGTTATTGGTGTGAATGTATATGGGGGTTGTTAAGAGGGGTTAATAAATAAGTTAGTTTTAAAGGAGTATCCATTCTTCCTGTGTAGGAGATCTATGATCTACCTCTAGGCTGACATTTTCAGTAAGCCACTATAAGTATTACTCTTATATTTTTATTGAGGGCCGGGCCTTTATGATCTCCAATACTTGAGATACATCTTAATTCTAACTGCTGACCCTACTCCATAATACTAGACCCCACTTAGCAGACCTTATAATTTTATAACACAGGTACAGGGGGCGGAACCACCGAAATGGAAGGGGATAGAGCGAGAGTGTCAGAGGTAGGGGGCGAGGAAAAAAGTGAAGCCTTCTTTCTCACCGGAAAGGAGGAAAGAGATGAGCCAGGCTTACGCTTCTGACTCAGAGTCAGGCGTCCCAGCAACAATGTACTGGGTAACAGATTCTAGTGTCTCAACAGGAGAAACAGAACGAGAGCAAACACGACGGCCAGTGGGAGAGCGATGGACATCAGCCCGCACTGACAGGCTGCATGGAGAGCGAAGAGACGGAGGAGAAGGATGGGAAGGAGGATTGGAGGGAGACGAGGAAGAAGACACAGGGGACACGACAGACTGGGAAGAAAGAAAGGGGAACCCCAGACAGAGAGACAGGAGGGGGGACCCTCCAGGACAGAATGCAAAGGAACAGTAGAGGCAGCGGTGGGCATGTCTGGGTCTAAGGCCCGGAAACGGTTGTGAGACTGAGGAACGCGGGAAGGTCAGGAAGAGCACAACACGCGAGCATAAGAAACGTTAGCATAAGGGGGGAGACGGCAAACTTGGCACCTTGCCTCAGGAAAAGACAAACGTTCCCGGTGCTTCAAGTTGAGGACGGCTGCCTCAAGCTTGTAATGTATACACGCGCGGGAGAAGATAGGGTGAGCCTCACCGTAATTGAGGCAGCAAACCTGGGGGAGAAGTGCACTCCGACTTAGAATGACCCTCGTCCCCACACACAGGACAGAGAGAGACTACTGGAGCAGCGGAGGGCTCCATGCCCAAACCTCCAGTACTTATTACAGAGCCGAGGAGAGGGAATGTACTCCTGAACGGAGCACCTGGCACCAGCAAGAATGACAGAGGGCGGAAGGGTCCTAAATTCAAAGGTAATCTTCACAACCCGAAGGGATTGACGGCGACGACCACGAGGGGAACGAGTAATCGAGTCCACCTGGAGGAGAGGACGGCCTTGGGCTTCGAGGACATGCCGAATATCATTGTGGCAATCCTGCAGATTCCAACACCAGTTGCAACCTGGGGCCGGAGGAGAATAGCTCCAACACTGGCATTTAACCGAGCATTCCTGGAGACCCGAACAGGGGTCTCGCCAAGGCAGGATAATGCGGCCAAGCGGGAGGCTGCATCCTGAGAAGGAGCAGCAATGACACGTGTACTGAACGGGTGGGTTGAAGGTAACGGAGGCATCCACTGAATCAACAAGGTGACTATGGAGGGAGAAATCGTCAGAGGCGCAGAATCAAGAGGGAGGAGATCAAAGTATTTGACCCACAAAGCGAGACCAAACAAGGCTTGAAACGCATCAGTACGGGAGGAATTGGCAAGCACGGCCAGCGAGGACGGCATTGAGAACCCCCAGAGAGAGAGAGGAGAGAGAGAGAGAGAGAGAGAGAGAGAGAGAGAGAGAGAGAGAGAGGGGGGGGAGTTAAAAGGCACGGTAGTCACTACTAGAGACTGAGCCGTGCCAGGGACGAGGTGTCACCACTGGGGGATTGGGGCTCGACCCAACCACAGAGAGGGAGGGGAGGCGAGGGGAGTAGTCAGGAGGATCAGAGGAGGAGCAAGGTCGGGCCCAATGCAACGGGGGCTAAAGAGCCGGTCTTCGAACACAGCCTGACTCGGGGGCTTGGTCGCCCACCCCACTAGCCCGAGAAGGTAGAAGAGGAACAGATTCGACATAAGGACGAGAGGTCAGACTTTCATTCATGAATGTGCCCCCGTACCCACCATGGAGCCACAATTAGAGGCAGGACACCGAACAAGAAGCTATCGCTGATCATGCCGGGGCCCCCTAGGGGTGCATCGTGAGTATACGCCCCACAAACGCCACCTTAAGAACCGTCAGTCTGTCGAGATCAGTTCAGTGACGAAAGGAGGATTGACAATAAACGGGTCCCCTCGCTCTCGACGTCGGGTACTACAGTTCTACGGGTGCAAGTGTATGCCTCCTCAAACACCCGGGCGTCAAAATAGAAGAAGTCCAAAATAATAATCAAAACGGCAAAAGGTTGGCAGGAAATGACAATTAGAAAGAAGAAGAGGGGGAGAAAAACGAACATAAGGAAAAGGAAAAGCAATCCGGCAAAATTAGAGAAGACAGCAGCAGGAGCATAAGGCTACAAAAGGACAGAGGACTGTCCCATAGAGCATCACACTCCGGCAGACGTCCACCAAGCCCCCTCACGGCAACAATGGGCCGGACAGGGAGGGGGAAGTTCAGAGAAAGAGAAGGAATCGTTATAGGGAAGGCAGAGATGAGTGCGGAAATCTAAGAGATGAGATTCAAGAATGAGACTTACGAAGGGATGAGACTTATGAGGGATGAGACTTACGAAGAAGGAAGGATTGAGGAAGATGAGAATCAGAGCTAGCAGAAGAAAAGTGCGAACCCAGTTCGGTCGTGACCTGCACTGGGTCTGCTACAAGAGTACAACGGAGGTGAAGAATCGGCGAGACATCTGGACTGAACTTACCCGCAATCTTGCAAATCTTCTTCCAAATCTGCTGCAGAGGAGTATCAGACGTAATGGTGGAAACATAAGACTTCCAACTCTCACGCTTAGCTGTATGGATGGTCCTACAGGCCACTGTACTTGCTTTCCGAAATAAAATAAAAGAATCAGCCGTCTGCCGGCGTTGGTGTTTCTTCCAGGCAGCACACTTACAGTGGACAGCCTGAGCACAGTCCGCTTTCCACCAGGAAACGCACTTCCGCGTGCCCGGGAGGTAGAGCGAGGAATAGAGCGGAGGGCAGCGTCGAAGACGGTGTCATGAAAAAGAAGAAGGGCATGAGGAAGAGGCAGAGAGGAGAGGTCAGAGAGAGTAGCACAGAGGGTGAATAGGTTCCAGTCAGCTTTGGCAAACTGGCACCTAGGGAAGGAGAGGGGGAGTGTGAAAGAGAAAAAAGGAAACGAGGATGGGGAAATGATCACTGTTATGGAGGACATCAAGAACCCGCCACGTGAGATCTAAGTAAAGGGACGACGAACAGAGAGAAAGATCGACAGGAAAGGGTTCGAGTTCGAGAGTTCACATGAGTGGGCTCACCAGAATTCAGAAGAGAAAGAGAAGAATGGATGAATGGTTCGAGAAGGCGGCCTCGGGTGTTGTCAGAACATCACCCCAGAGGGTATGTCGACAGTTGAAATCACCCAACAGCAGTACCAGCTCAGGCAAGGAGTCCAGGAGGTGTTCAAGATCAGGAAGGGAAAACGGTACATTTGGGAGGAGATAAATGGAACAGACTGTATATCATTTACTCACAAAAACACGGGCAGCAGAACAATGGATAGGCGATGGAAACAGTAGGGGGACGAAGGGAATATCAGTACAAATCAAGAGAGCAGTAGAGTTATGGACCCCAGCAAGAGTTGAGGGAGGAAAGAAAGGAATAACCACGAAAGCGACCAGGACAAGCACCAAGCATCAGCTCCTGGAGACAAACACAAAGTGGTGAAAACTGTGTAATCAGAAGTTATAGTTCATGGAAGTTGGCATAAAATCCACGAATATTCCATTGAAGAATAGACATTATCAAAAAGAGAAAGGACAGCAACAGAGAACAATGAAGAAACAAAGGTAAGGAAGAACACAGTATATTAAACAGGCTCAGGATCAGAATCAGGATCAGGTCAGCAAAATCAGGGATAGGGGGCATGGGTAAACGTAGTAAGGATGGAGGGAAGGGAGCGAGAGGACAGACCAGAGGTAGACAGATGGGGTCTGAAG
>WNGS01009202.1:2627657-2652922 GCA_020271785.1 Procambarus virginalis
TTGGCGACGTACGCATTGCAGTCGGCAAAGCAAAATAGAGAAAACCCCACAGTTCTGTTGAGAAGATTCTAGTTGTGTTGAAGATTCTGTTGGGAAGATGCTAGTCTTAGGGAGCCGGTCGGCCGAGCGGACAGCACGCGGGACTTGTGATCCTGTGGTCCTGGGTTCGATCCAGGCGCCGGCGAGAAACAATGGGCCAGAGTTTCTTTTTCACCCTATGCCCCTGTTACTAGCAGTAAAATAGGTACCTGGGTGTTAGTCAGCTGTCACGGGCTGCTTCCTGGGGGTGGAGGCCTGGTCGAGGACCGGGCCGCAGGGGGGACACTAAAAGTCCCGAAATCATCAAGATATAACTTCAAGATAACCTCCGAAGGACAGGCGCACATATAAGTGCAGTCAGGAAAAGCAACAGAATAGCCACACCATCCACAGACTTAGACCCATCGGTGAAGATGGAAACGGAGCGGAAGTGTGAAGAAAAGTGCTCAAGGAAAAGCGTTTCAGAACTGTAGGAGGAGTAAAAGTTTTAGTGATGTGGTCAGGATTTGCATTATTGAGAGAAGGGGGATCCTCCACGGGGGGCAAAAAACGGAACAACACGAGGAGAAATATTAGTAATACTAACCAAAAGAGAATGTTGCAGGTGAGACAACCGGACAGAAAAAGGGAGGCGGTGAAGGGGAACAGAAACTACGGGAGGGGAAAATTCAAAGCACGACACAGGCGAGAGTGTGTTGTAAGGACCGCACAAGGTAACGAAGACAGTAGCGATCTCAGCGGTCCTGGGGAGACAGGAAGCCAGCAACGTACAAGCTGAGGGTAGGAGTCGAAAGAGAAGCACCAGAGGTGAGGCACAACCCAGTATGGTGCAAACTATCAAGACGGCGAAGAGTAGAAGGAGAACACGGGAGACATCTCCTGTCCACGAGGCTAACCATAGCCCGTGCTTCTTGCCCAGCTCCTGTGCCAGGTAACTTACGGGGCTCACCATACCCCGTGCTACTTGGAACTTGTTCCGAGTAGCTGAATCTATAACAACAACAGAAGGAGAAGCAGAAGAGTAAGCAGGGCAACCATAGTCCAGTTTAGACAGAATGAGAGGAATACAAAGAGTGGAACGTGCGCCTATCTGCTCCCAAGAAGTATGTGACAGAACCTTAAGTGGGTTAAGGACCTTAGAGCATTTAACACGGAAGTAAGAGACATGGGGCGACCAAGACAAACGAGTGTCAAAGATTAACCCCAAAAGCTTCGCGGAATCTTTGTACATAATGGGATGGCCATAAAGCGACAAAAAAGGACGAAAGATGACATGCTTTCGAGTAAAAGTAATAGCACAAGTCTTAGTTGAACTGTAATGCTGTACTATTGTACAGCATTGTACTGTACTGTAATGCTGTTGAACTGTAACTGTAACGCTGAACTGTAATGTAAATCCTGACCTTAAAAGCTTCATTGAAGGTTATAACAGAACCCATGAGCACCACACCAGAAACAAATACCTTTTTGATATTCCAAGAGTACGACTTAATCAAACTAGAAATGCTCTACAAATCAAGATACCCAGAATGTGGAATGACCTTCCCAATCATGTTAAAGACTGTACCTCTCCCAACCAGTTTAAGATAAAAACTAAGCACTACCTAATTAACTCCCTGTAACCTGCCTTACCCCTTTAATGTCAACCCATGTCTGCTATTTTTAAACAATGCTGTTTGTCGACCAAATTGTATTTTTGCTATTTTTCTACCATGTTCCCCCTTTTTTATTTTTATATGTTCTCAACACAATTTATACTTTAATTTCAATTAGTATTAAGTTTTAGTCTTTAGTGTTTTTCCTGCCCGAAACGCTTTGCGTCATAGTGGCTTTAGGCATTGTATGTACTAGCTCTATCTATAAATCCATCAATGTTTGTATCACACCTTGTATGTATGTACTTTACCTGAATAAACATTTGAATTTGAACTTTGAATTTGAATTTGAGTTGCAAAGAACTTGAAGCCATGATTTATGGCCCAAGACGACACGGCATCAATTGCAAGTTGAAGCTGCTGTTGAAGGAGAGGCAAATCATCACCTCGACAGCAAAGAGTGAGATCGTCGACATAAAGAGCGGAGAAGATGCCAGAGGGGAGGGAGGAAAGAAGACCATTGAGGCCAACCAGAAAAAGAGAAGTGCTCAGAACACTACCTTGGGGTACACCTTCGCATTGCCGAAAAGAGGCAGAGAGTGGCACCAAGCCTCACTCGAAAGGAACGACGAGAGAAGAGGCTTTGGAGGAAGAGAGGGAGATTACCACGAAGGCCAAAAGAACTTAGATGAGACAGAATATAATATCTCCAGGTAGTGTCATAAACCTTTTCCAGGTCAAAAAGGACAGAAACAACGGAGGTCTTTGCAGCAAAAGCAGTACGAATATAGACCACCAAGTTCACCAGGACATCAGTCGTGCCGCAGCACTTGCGAAAACCAAATTGAGAAGGAGAGAGGTGGTGATTGTGTTCCAAAAATCACATCAGACGAACATTTACCATACGCTCAAAGCGTTTGCAGACACAACTCGTGAGGACAATAAGACGGAAGTCCTTAGGGGATGCCCAGAGAGACCCCGGTTTCCGAATAGTTAGTAACGGCATCGAGCCAGTCCTCAGGGACTGACGACGACTTCAAGACCTGGTTAAACAGACTCTGGCTTACTGACTTACTGTTAAACAGACTTACTGAGACATGCAAGGAGGGGAGATGGCAAAGCATTTCATAATGAATGTCATTCGAGCCCGCTGCTGTAGAACTGCAGAGGGCCAGGGCAGACTGAAGTTCAGAGAAAGTAAGTAATTATCAAAAGAAGGCACCAAACCGGGAAGGCTATGTAGCACCACCAAATGTGCGGAATAATCATAGGGCGCTAAATATCATCAAGGCTGACAATACGAGAACAGAAACGCATAAGGCGAACGATATCAAAAGTATCCGATTCACCAAGAATTCTATCGAGGGACAAGTGACCCTTCAGTGGTAGAGATCAAGAAGCTTACCAAATCTAATTTAGTATTGTTAGGCAAGGAATTTGGCCTCGAGTTAAATGACGCGGATAAAAAGTGGACTTTGGTGAATGAAATACTACAACATTGCATAGATCAAGAACTATTGCCAGATGATACACCTTTATGCCAGCCTAGCCAAGCGGGAAGTGCAGCTCATAGGGACAGAGAGATGGCTCTAGAGTTAGCAAAATATAAGACTAGAGGAGCAAAGACTCAAAACCGAGGAGACTAAAATTAGAGCGAATACCACTGGACCACCACCTGCCGGGGATTCAAACCCCAGGCATTATGATAAAAAGCATAACTTGCCTCAATTTTCAGAGTCTGACCCTGAAAGGTTTTTCAACCATTTTCAGAGATTGGCCATGTCCATGAACTGGCCAAAGGAAGAGTGGGTGAAAATCCTACAGGGAAGACTTAGGGGTAAGGCCCAAGATATTTTTATAAACATGCCTGACGAAGAGTGTTTTGAATATAGTAAAGTCAGGGAACGGATTTTGAGGGCGTATGAAATTACACCTGAAGCTCACCGCCAAGCTTATTGCAACCTTAGGCCTACTCACAACCAACCACTCACTGAATTTGCTAATGATCAAATTAGATTGTTTGAAAAATGGATTCGCTCGGCTAAAGCCGAAACATATGAGGCACTTAAGAATTTAGTTTTAGTGGAACACTTTATAGATAATATGCCAGAGAATGTAGCACATTACATTAGAGGAAGGATAGAGGTAGATTCTAAAATAGTGGATTTGGCCAAGATGGCAGAAAACTACCAGTTGGCAGGCAAAAGGCCCAATAAAAATAATTATACCCACAGAGTAGCAAAACTTATACCCACAGCCAGTCCAGACCAGCTCATTCTAACTCTATAACTAATGCGCCTTCTGTTTCAGACATAACTAACCCTGTTAAATTGTCTAGCCCCACGGCACCTAAGAGTGAATCGAAGTGCAATCCTGTTAGTAATGTCTCTTCTCCCCGACGTATCTGTGGTCACTGTAAACGTCCAAACCACATTACTAGCCATTGTTGGCAACTGTACCCGAAAAAAAAAACCCAATGCTCTTGTTGTGACACGGGGTTTGAGGCCTTCTGAAGGGTTAGGAGTAAGACCTCCAACCCACAGTGGTTGGACCTGCTTACCCCATTCTTATCGAAAGGGAGACTACTTTTGTCTGAGGGTTCTTCCTGGAAGGACGTGGTGATCTTCTGAGACACCGGTGCCATCCAGACCTTAATTTTAGAGAGTGCATTGCAAGGTGCCAACACTGGAGAGGTGGTACTGGTCGAGGGTGTTGTTACGTACCTCTATAAGCTACGTAATTAAATACATTAATTTGTACTTCTACATTAATTTGTACTTCTATATATACCTTGCTTTATCTGATTACATGTATGTACATCTAAATATTCTTTACTTGTATGTAAGTTGTGTGTTGCCTGATTTATATGTTGAATTAGGCCTAACTTTTTCACCCGTGGGAACGATTATATTCTCTTTGTTTGCTCACGGCTGATTTCGTGGGAACGTGGTTTTATTACTGACCATCAGTAGGAAGCACTGATGGGAATTCTGTAATTGTTTGAACATTGGGGGGCAACATTCCGTGAGAGACTTCTAGTTCCTGGTGGCGGGGGAGCGTTGCCAATATTTCCCTTTGTTATTTTATTTTAATTACTGCATGTATTAATAATTACATTATTTTTGTTATGCATGTTATTCTGACCATTTACTAAGTTACTTTAAGATTACTCTTGTCACATTATTTTGCTCCATGTAAGTTTAATTAAATAATGTTAGTTTGGCAATTTTCCGCGGGGCAGAAGCAATGTTTTTGACTCCCGCAGATTAAGTAGTCAGTGACTCGCACGGGACAGGAGAGATAACATCTTTGGAGATAAGTCTGTTAACATTTGTTTTGCCATACATATACATTTATATTATAGGAGAGACAATACTTTGATTTTGTTTTTATAAATGATCTTGTCCATCTGTGCTTTATATAATACTATTGATTATATTGTTAAAATATATATATTTATTTATATGTATATTTCTTCAGTCCTAAGGGAGAAATACTTTATTCGTGCTTGTGCCAATCATGTGGTTACACTGGTGACCCGCTATATATTACAGCAATTTTGTCATGTCCCTAGATTACAAGTTTCTTGCTGCTGTACAGGGTTACGAGCCGTGACGAACGATTTGGTAACAGGTGTCACTAGTGATACTCGAGCAGTACCCCTCCATAAGGTTACCCTGGAATCTGATTTCCACAAGGGTGTTTGTACAGTCGGAGTCACTTCGTACCTACCTTTCCCTAATGTTGATGTAATATTGGGTAATGATTTAGCAGGGGATAAGGTAGGGGACTCCAGACTGCCTATTATGTTGCCTACCCCTAAGGTTTCCCTGGATCTACCCGCCACAGAGGATAATGTTGTGTATCCTGCATGCGCGGTGACCAGGTCTATGGGACTTAAATGTAAGGGCAGCCCTGTGCTGGCCAAGGTGGTAAATCCCGAGGACACGAGGAACTTTCCGAGTGGTGAAAACCAAGTGGACCTTGCGGACATATTCATGGCCCGACTCGATGACGTGGCCGAGGACATTGTGGAGAGCCTGCCACCGCCGCCTACCGAGAGTAGTGAGGAGGTGGAGGAGAACACTGTTGAGCCTCGGCCAATGGCATCTGACCAAGGCCTGGACGCCTCCTTGAGTGAGTTACAGAAAGCTGACCCCAGTGTTGCAGACTGCCACGAGGTAGCCATCTCTAAGGAGGAAATTGTAGACGCAGCAACTGGGTACTTCTACAATGATCGGATTTTGATGAGAAAATGGAGACCACAGAGTGCTCCCTTGTCAAATGAGTGGGAGGTAGTCCACCAGGTTATGTTGCCGACCTGCTATAGAGAGAGAGTTTTGTCAGCTGCTCATGATGATCCTATATGGGGGGACATCAAGGTATTAATATTACTTATCACAAAATCTGCAAGTATTTTTTTTGGCCCAAGCTGAAAAGCGATGTGGCAAAATTTTGTATTGCATGTATTGCTTGTCGACTTGTTGGGAAACCAAACCAGACACCACCTAAAGCTCCTCTAAGGCCTATTGTCGTGCCGGAGGAACCATTTTCTCATGTGGTAATGGACTGTGTTGGTCCATTACCTAGAACTAAGTCTGGTAATATTTACCTAATTACGATGATGTGTATCACGACCCGTTACCCAGAGGCTTTTGCTGTAAGGAACATCCGAGCAAAGACTGTTGTTGCTCGTATGTTGCAATTTTTCTCTACTTTTGGACTGCCTCGGGTTGTGCAAATGGACAATGGTACTAATCTTAAGTCTGATATTTTTGAACAATTCTGTAAGAACCATGGAATAACTCATAAGGTTTCCAGCCCATACCATCCACAGAGTCAGGAGGTAATTGAGCGGTTCCATCTAACTCTGAAGCAGATGTTGAAGGCATCGTGCGAGAGTTCCCACAACTTCTGGGATGAGAACCTGCCTTATGTTTTGTTTGCCGCTCGAGAGGGGTTGCAAAGTTCACTGGGTTGTTCTCCTTTTGAGTTAATCTTTGGCCATAAAGTTCGTGGACCCTTGCAAATGTTACAGGAGAATCTGTTAGGGAACGTAACGTTAACCGAAGGTTCGGCTTTCTTTGTGCAACACCACCAGAGACTCAAGGCTTGCAAGGCGGCTGCACTAAAGTATCTTGGGAAGGTCCAAGAAAATATATAAGAACGAAACGATGCTTAGGCTAAGTTGCGGGTATTTCAGCCTGGGGACCCTGTCCTGGTATTAAAGCCTCGACTAGGGAACACTATGTCCCACAAGTACGAAGGCCCCTACATTGTGACAGAAAAGACTGGGGACCTCACGTACAAAGTGAGGCACTCTGACAAGCGTAACCAGGTAATGTTCGTACACTTGAATCGGCTGAAGAAGTTCCAGGGCCCCAGGCCCATTGCACTAACCAATGTTTCCATTTCCAGTGAGGGAGGGGATGATTGTTCTGGGGGACCCAACTAATCTCATTCTCAATAATTCTAGTTCTGTGAATGCTGTGGAGGAGGGACTGTCCCATTTGCAGATGGACCAACGTGAAGAGGTGCAGTCGTTGCTTGACGAATTCTCCAGTCTGTTCGGGGAGGTCCCGACCCAGACTGAGGCCATTTACCATGATGTCAAGTTGACGGACTACACCCCCATTCGCCTTCAACCCTATCGGATGAGTCCGGAAAAGAAGGCCATCGTACGGAAAAGAGATCGACTTCTTGCTCCAGCACGACCTCATCTGGCGGAGCCAGGGCTCTTGGTGCTCGCCCTGCCTTTTGGTCCCCAAACCAGACGGCTCCTGGCGATTATACACCGACTACCAGCAGCTCAACAAGGTGACCATTGTGGATGCCTATCCGCTGCCCCTCCTCGAAGACTGCATCGACGAAATAGAAAATGCCATGTACATCTCGAAATTCGACGTCNGCCACGGCAATTCGGAGGGCCTGCGGTTGAGACGGGTGCCGGTTGCTGACATTGGGGTTGCTAATAGGAAGTCGCCTGCATGGGGATATATATATATATATATATATATATATATTATATATATATATAATATATATATATATATATATATATATATATATATATAATATGTCGTACCTAGTAGCCAGAACGCACTTCTCAGCCTACTATGCAAGCCCGATTTGCCTAATAAGCCAAGTTTCATGAAATAATTTTTTTTCGACTACCTACCTACCTAACCTAACCTAACTTTTTCGGCTACCTAACCTTACCTAACCTATAAAGATAGTTAGTAAGGTTAGGTAGGGTTGGTTAGGTTCGGTCATATATCTATGTTAATTTTAACTCCAATAAAATAAAATTGACCTCATACATAATGAAATGGGTAGCTTTATCATTTCATAAGAAAAACATTAGAGAAAATATATTAATTCAGGAAAACTTGGCTTATTAGGCAAATCGGGCCTTGCATAGTAGGCTGAGAAGTGCGTTCTGGCTACTAGGTACGACATATATATATATTATATATATATATATATATTATATATATATAATATATATATATATTATAATATATTATATAATATATATGTATTATGTCAGAGTATGTATGTGTGTACATTTGTGTATGCATTTGCAATACTCTGAATATACTTGGATATGTTGTTGAGACGGTAGAAAGGATTGTTCGCATGGGTTTGCATTGTTGCCCGGTATTTACCGTGCCTCTGGGTCAATGTGTGGAACACTGGCACGACTGAACCCTAACACTGGCTGGTAGGTAGTAATATTGCATGTTATGTTGTGTCTTGCTATTTAATCCTGAAGTTAATGCTGGAAACTTTCACGTCAAGGAAAACTCTTCAAGTGTAAGTTGTTAACACCAGTAAACCTTACACCCCTGTCAATGATATTTCACCCTGTAAAAATCACAAGACTACCCTGATAAAAAATAATGAACACCCTGTAAAACATACTTAACACTGTAAAAGACACGTAACTCTGTAAAAACTAACAAACCCCCTGTAAAAACTTATTTCCCGACACCCTATTTGAGACCACTCAACACATTCAATTTATGTTGACAATGTCTATTTAAGACATTCTCAACACCCAGTAAAAAAAAAAAAAGACCCACCTAAAAACACCCTGGAAAAGATTACCATCACTAAAAAAAGCAGCATAATCCATGCTAAAAGTTCTGCCATCGCCCCGACTCCCCATCATGAACTATGAATGATTGAGGTGAATAGTGTAGCACACTATTGCCTCACTGTCAACAATACAGTTAGCTCTCCGGCTGAAACTCCAGCTTCAGCCTAATATTCAACCAAACACCCGTTTGTCACATTCATAATAAATGCTCTAACGCACAATTTACCTCATCACAATAGGACTGTAGTAAATATTACAACTGGACTGTAGTGAAAAATAAAACAAGAATCAGTGATTGACTCAGTCATGAGTTTAGTGGTCCAATAATGCAGTTATATAGTTTGTATGCAGACGAGGAGTCACAATAACGTGGCTGAAATATGTTGACCAAACCACATACTAGAAAGCGAAGGGACGACGACGTTTCGTTCCGTCCTGGACCATTCTCAAGTCGATTTTTGACTTGGAACATCCTCAAAAATCGACTTGAGAATAGTCCAGGACGGACCGAAACGTCGTCGTCCCTTCACTTTCTAGTGTGTGGTTTGGTCAACATAGTTTGTATCTTAAAAGTACACAACTAATAAACTGTAAATTTCTTGCATGGCATTCTAGTCATTTAAGAGAACAGCTAGATATTAACAATTTGATGTATTACGCCCCAATAATGTTGTATATGTGAAAAGTTAATTATTTTGAAGCCTATATTGCCCTCTATTGTTGTATACGTGAAGAGTGAAATATTTTGAAGTGTACTTGCCCTTATAAAGTTATATGTGAAAATTTAATTATTATGAAGCCTTTCATACCTTATAAGATTGCGCATGTGAAAAATTGAATTAGTAACCTAACCTTCTTATAACATTGTATATGGGAAAATTTAGTGGTTTGAAGCCTATCCTGCCCTATAACGTTGCATATGTGAAGAGTGAATTCAAGCCTAACTTTTTGTGATTCCAGTATCCACAAGAGAACAGTTAACAGGTTGTAATGGTCTTTTATTTACCTTGTCTTGCTCACTGATGACTCGATATGGGTGAGATGGATGGTATAGCGTAGATGACAGAGGGCGGATGATAGAGGGTGGATGATACAGAATGGATAATACAGGGTGGATGGTATAGGGTAGTAGATATAGGGTGGATGATAGAGTGAATGATATAGGGTGGAGGATACAGGGGGATGATAAAAAGTAGATGATACTGGATGGGTGAGAGAGAGAGAGCGGATAATACAGGGTGCAGGATACAGTGGATGATACATGGTGGATGATACAGGGTGGATGATACAGTGGATTATACAGGTGGATGATTGGGGTGAATGATACATAGTGGATAATACAGAGAGGTTGATACAGGGTCGATGATACAAAGTGGAGGACAGAGAAATGGCATCACAACTACAGTTATTATCCCTCCCAAGCTACAGTTATTATCCCTCCGAGGCTGCAGTTGTTATCCCTCCCAAGCTACAGTTATTATCCCTCCCAGGCTACAGTTATTATCCCTCCCAGGCTACAGTTATTATCCCTCCCAGGCTACAGTTATTATCCCTCCCAAGCTACAGTTATTATCCCTCCCAGGCTACAGTTATTATCCCTCCCAGGCTACAGTTATTATCCCTCCCAAGCTACAGTTATTATCCCTCCCAGGCTACAGTTATTATCCCTCCCAGGCTACAGTTATTATCCCTTCCAGGCTACAGTTATTATCCCTCCCAAGCTACAGTTATTATCCCTCCCAGGCTACAGTTATTATCCCTCCCAAGCTACAGTTATTATTCCTCCCAGGCTACAGATATTATCCCTCCCAAGCTACAGTTATTATCCCTCCCAGGCTACAGTTATTATCCCTCCCAAGCTACAGTTATTATCCCTCCCAGGCTACAGTTATTATCCCTCCCAAGCTACAGTTATTATCCTCCCAGGCTACAGATATTATCCCTCCCAAGCTACAGTTATTATCCCTCCCAGGCTACAGTTATTATCCCTCCCAAGCTACAGTTATTATCCCTCCCAGGCTACAGTTATTATCCCTCCCAGGCTACAGTTATGATAATTAACTTTTGAATGATAGGTCTCATCAGTACCTGATTGCAATGTAAACAAATTCTAATCAGAATGTGAGTGATAAACTTTGGTGGGAACGTAAATTTCAACGTGTTTTTAGCGACATAAAATCTGTATTTCGTGAATGCTGTCCATTCCATGAAGGATCAAATACCCATTGTAAAGCGATTAACAGACCATGTTCCGAAGAACGCAGGGCCAGGACTCACCTGATATCTGAGAGGGCTTGTTGTTTAACTGCAAACACTCAGCTATGGGAGGGAGAGCTGTTATCCTGGGAGGTTGATATCACCCCGAACCAGTCTCTCGAGGCACATCAAATAGACATCATCGGCGGTGATGCAAGATTGGCCATCATAAGAACTGCCTCAAGAAACCAGTTTGGAAAATGCGGTACCAGCATGGAGTCTATATCTTGTTAAGTACAAAACAAAGCTTAAGGAAGTCCAGAGGTATGCCTCTAGACTAACATCAGAGCTAAGAGGTACAAGTTAAAGGGGGGAACATGATTACTACATACAAAATTCTACAAGGGAGCAATGAATGATGAAAAGAATGTACTAGGACGTGAAACAGTGGTTGCTTATCATTGTAAATGTGTGGCCACGTCTGTGGTAGAAAATAATATAAAAAAGAAATCTACCACTTACGGGCTATTCGTGCCCGTGCCACCTCTTGGGTGGATTAATCTTCATCAATCAATCAGTCAGTCCGGAGACCCAGAGACACTTGGTGGTGGGTATCGGACGTAATGGTGGAGACATAAGATTTCCAACTCTCACGTACTCACCTAGTTAGATAGAGCAAGATAGAGCAACCTGCTCTAGAACATCTAGATAGAGCAAGACATACACGTTTAGCTGTACGGATAACCCTACGGGCCACCGCACTCGCCTTAGAAAAACAAAATAAAAGAATCAGCCGTCTGCCGGCGTCGGTGTTTCTTCCAGGCTGCACGCTTACAGCGGACAGCCCGAACACAATCCGCATTCCACCAGGGAACGCACTTCCGTGTGCCCCGGGAGGTAGAGCGAGGAATAGAGCTGAGGACAGTGTCGAAGACGGTGTCATGAAAAAGAAGGAGGGCACAAGGGAGAGGCAGAGTGGAAAGGTCCGAGAGAGTAGCACGGAGGGTGAATAGGTTCCAGTCAGCTTTGGCAAACCGCCACCTAGGGAAGGAGAGGGGAGGGTAGAAAGAGAAAAAGGTGACAAGAATGGGGAAGTAGTCACTGTTATGGAAGTCATCAAGAAACCACGTGAAATCTTAGTAAAGAGACGACGAGTAGAGAGAAAGATCAGAACAGGAAAGGGTGCGAGTGCGGAAGTCCACATGAGTGGGTTCACCAGAATTCAGAAGAGACTGGGAAGAAGAGAGGGCAAACGGTTCGAGAAGGCGGCCCCGGGTGTTTGTCAGAACATCACCTCAAAGGGTACGTCGGCAGTTAATATCACCCAACAGGAGCACAGGCTCTGGTAAGGAGTCCAGGTGGTGCTTACGATCAGGAAGAGAAAGCGGGACATGTGGGGGGAGATAAATGGAACAGGCAGTATACCATTTAATCACAAAGACACAGGCTGTAGAACTTTAGATAGACAATTGAAAAAGTAGGGAGACGAAGGGAATATCAGTACGAATCAAGAGAGCAGTAGAGTTATGGGCCCCAGCAACAGCTGGGGAGGAGGAGATAAAGGAATAACCACGAAAGTGACCAGGACGAGCACCAAGCATCTGCTCCTGGAGACAAACACAAAGCGGTAAAAACTATGTAATCAGAAGTTGGAGTTCATGGAAGTTGGCATAAAATCCACGATTATTCCATTGAAGAATAGACATTGTCAAAAAGAGAGAGGACAGCAACAGAGAACAATGAAGAAACAAAGGGGACTTGTTTGAAACTTGTCAAGGGGACAAGTGACCGTGAGGGACGGTCGGAAAACAAGACACACGTTCGTCCTGGAAGTCAGGACATTCAACAAGGATATGCGCAACTGTAAGAGGGAGGTTATCTTGAGATGATTTCGGGGCTTTAGTGTCCTCGCGGCCTGGTCCTCGACCAGGCCTCCACCCCCAGGAAGCAGCCCGTTCAAGTATGTTTATTGAGATAAGAAAGAAATACATCTCAAAGAGATAGAGTAGCTTAGGATATTTCTATCCCCTAAATAGCAGCCCGTGACAGCTGACTAACTCCCTGGTACCTATTTTACTGCTAGGTAACAGGGGGCATAGGGTGAAAGAATCTCAGCCCATTGTTTTTCACCGGCGACCGGGATCGAACCCGGGACCACAGGATCACATGTCCAGCGTGCTGTCCGCTCGGCCGACCGGCTCCCACAATGCAGTTAGGGCAATAAGGAGCAGGGCGATGCTCCATTAGGTGTCCATGAGTTAAGCGCATATGGCCAATACGCAACCTCGCTAGAGCCGTTTCCCACCGCCGGTTACGATGGTAGGAGGAAGGCCACGGGGACACACTACCCTTAAGAGTACGCAGTTTGTTACAAACAACAGAAGACTAACAACCCTGCCAACGTGCAAGGATGGTGGAATGAATAGCTGGGTAAAAGTCGGAATAAGGAATACCTTTACGGGAGATGGGACAAGTGCGGATAGCTTCCTTAGCGGCAGCGTCTGCACGCTCCTTTAAACAGACACCAATATGGCTTTGAACCCAGCAAAACTCAACTGTCTTAAATCTACTGGAGATAAGAAGCAGCCAATGCTGAATGCTGAACGCCAGGAGAGGGGATGTACTCCCGAACGGAGCATCTGGCATCAGCAAGAATTACGGAAGACAGAAGGGACCTACTATCAAAAGTGATCTTCACAACTCGAAGAGGCTGATGACGACGACCATGAGGGGGTCGAGTGAATGTATCAATTTGGATAATGGAATGAATGGCCTTGGGCTTCAAGGATATGTTTAATATCCTCGTGGCAGTCTTTCAGTTCCCTATCACCACTCGCAACATGGTGCGGGAGAAGAACTGTGCCATTTAACCGGGCATTTTTGGAGATCCGAACAGGGGTCTCCCCAATGCAGGACAACGAAGCCAAGCGGGCAGCTGCTTCCTGAGAAAGGGCTGCAATGACATTTGTACAAGTACGGGTGGGGGTTAAAAGTGACAAAGGTATCCACCGAATCAACTCTGTTTATGGATGAATAAATCACCAGGACGTGTAGAATCAACACGACACAGATCAAAATACTTAGTCCATGTAGCAGAACCAAACAATGCGTGGAACGTATTAGAACCGGAAGGAATCGTGTGCATGCGACTGTGGAGGTGACGGCGCCGAGCACCCCTAGTAAGAGAGGGGTAAAAGGTACAGTTGTTACAATGAGAGATGGAGCCACCCCAGGTGAAGTGGTCGCTACTGGGTGCTTGTAGCGACCACTTTAGGGGAGCAGAGAGTCAGTCGGGAGAGTTAGAGAAGCAGCTTGGTCTGGGCCCAATGTAATGGGGATGGGGCTACAGAGCCTGGTCTTCCATCACAGTCCGACTCAGGGGCCTTGTCGCCCACCCCACGAGTCTGAGAAGTTAAAAGAGGGTCAGATATCGACATATAAACGAACAGGTAAAAATTTAATCCACGATTAAACCCCCCAAACCCACCTTGGAGCCACAATTAGAGGATAGGACACCCGACAAGACGGGGGGGGCCCCCAGGGGTGCATCGTGGGTAGACACCCTGCAATCGCCACCTTAACAACCGTCAGTCCGACGAGATCGGGCTCACCAACGAAGGCAAAGTTTGACAATAAATGCTTCCCCTCACTCGACAACATCGGGTACCACAGTTCTAGGGACGACAAGAGGGTATGCCTTCCCAAACACCCGGCATCAAAACGTAAGAAAACATCTGAAAGAATAATGAAGAATGGCAAAATGTCTGCTGAAAATAACAATCGGAAAGGAGATGAGGGGAGGGGGAAGAAAAATGAAACATAAGAAAGTGCAAATTATATCCAACACAATATGTGAAGGTGGCTGCAGGAGCATAATGCTTCAAAAGGACAGAGGACTGTCCCCTGGATCATTACACTTCGTCAGCCACCCACCAAGTCCCCCTCATGATGGCAATGGGCTGGAAAGGGAAGGGAAGGGAAGGGGGGCTTGAGGAGCAGAGTGCGGGACGAGAGCATGGAAGCTTGATGCGGCCGGAATCTGGCTGTCTGCTCTGTGCTAAGGGTGAAACATCTTGTGAGGATAGGAACTCGACATGTCGAGTGTTACATTGTTGTTGGTGAATGTTGAAAATGTGTGGTATCTCTCAAGAGTTTGTACTGCACCACTCTTGGAGTTAGACCAATTGATTGATGATGATTAAGCCGAGCATGAATAGCACATAAAAGACTGACTGGTGTGCTGTCGAAAGCTTATATTACAGGCCTTCACCTCGCTTCCCATCATCTACGAGGTTGGGAAGAAGTATTAACTAAGTTGTACACTTAAAAAAAAGTTATATTTATTGTAATTGTAATTTGTGGACAAAGTAGAATTAACAGACCCACCTCATTATCTTCACATAAGCTAATGAGAATAATATATTATTGACATAATATACTTACTTCAAACCTGGCATCCTGTGTCTACAGAATGCCTGCCACCATGGAGGGTCCCACTTTGCAAGGAAGGTACAAGTAAGTAAGTAATTATCAAAAGAAGGCACCAAACAGGGAAGGCTATGTAGCACCATCAAATGTGCGGAATAATCAGAGGGCGCTAAATATCACTAAGGATGCCAATACGAGAACAGAAACGCATAAGGTGAACGATATCAAAAGTATCCGATTCACCAAGAATTCTATCGAGGGACAAGTGACCGCGAGGGACGATCGGAAAGCAAGACACATGCTCGTCCTGGAAGTCAGGACATCGAACAATGATATGCACGACTGTAAGAGGAACAATGCAATTTGGACAATAAGGAGCAGTGCGGCACTCCATTAAGTGACCATGAGTTAAGCAAGTATGGCTTAACGCAACCTTGCTAGAGCCGTTTCCCACCGCCGGTTATGGTGGTAGGAGGAAGGCCACGGGGTACACACTACACTTAAGAGTACGCATTTGTTACTAACAACAGAAGACCAACAATCCTTCCAACAGGCAAGGATGGAGGAGTGAATAACCGGGTAAAAGTCGGAATAAGGAATACCTTTATGGGAGATGGGACAAGAGTGGATAGCTTCTCTAGCAGCAGCATCTGCACGCTCATTTAAAGAAACACCAATATGGCTGGGAACCCAGCAAAACTCTACGGATTTAAATTTACTAAAGATAAGAAACAACCAATGAACAAATCACAAGGGCCGTGATGAGGATTCGAACCTGCGTCCGAGAGCATCCCAGACGCTGCCTTAATCGACTGAGCTACGACATGGTCAAAAGGAGTTGAAATCGAAGTTCTACTGAACTTACTGGATCCTCCTTCAACTCCTTTTGACCATGTCGTAGCTCAGTCGATTAAGGCAGCGTCTGGGATCCTCTCGGACGCAGGTTCGAATCCTCGTCACGGTCCTTGTGGATTTGTTCATTTGATGCATCACGCAATTGTCACTTCTGTGAGTAATTGTAATTTCTGTGTGTAAGAAACACCAATGTTGAAACTCGAAGACCAAAGAATGGACAGGATTAAAGGACCCTAAAGCCATGAGAGCACTACGAGAGTCAACTACAACCACAAAGGAGGATTGACAACGAGAAAATAGGAAACGAAGAGCATAGAGAATAGCATAAAGTTCTTGTGAGAGGATGGTCTCTCAAGATTCTCCCACAGCTGACTTGAATGGCTCATTGCAGTGCACAGTGCACCAATCTTCGTGCACAAGCCCTATCTCTGTTAACCCTGGATAGTAAATTGGCATGTTGGGTATCTCCAGGATGGCCACTTAACCAGGAATACGTTTACAATACGGAGGCCGCCGTATGTCCAGGCAGGGAGTAGATACAGGGAAGTTAAGCATCCATGCCATAGGGTCAGAGAGTACACATAGGAGGTGCCAGCGTGAGAGAGAGGGGGGACGCCAGTGAGACAAGAGATCTGACCTCTGAGGTCAGCCTCAACTGGCGCGATGGAGAATAACAACTGTGACATGGTCGTGACGTATTTTTTTCGTCACCTCTGCTACTGATCATGATATGATTGGTTCTTGCTCTTTTGCTGAAACGCCATTGGTCAATTATAACCCCTTGTGTTTGTGCCCCACGAGGAGCCCTGCATTCTCTTACAAGGGTATTCACGTGAGGAAGTTCGTAGCTAGTGGGCGTGTCTTGTTCTGTCTATCGGCCAATAGACAGAAGAACAGCGTCCATTCCTCACCATCAAATTAAACTCAGCGTCTTTTCGATATACCAACGCTCGCCCGGAATCGCGATCGTGACTATATTGTTTAGAAGCCTAGTGACAAATCAACAGAGCGAAACAGACTGGTATCAGGTAACCCCTGGTGACAAGTGGAGATCGTCTGTGAGTGACCTAGAGTGAACTATGGTAGTGCCGCTGCCTAAGTAATCTGTGTGTGACTTTACCACAGTGTACCGCATGGTACCATATAACCTGCAGCCGCCAGCCACCCCTGTTCAGAGCGTGTAGCTAGCCAGCCGCCGCCCTCACTGTATTATGTGACGTCACCACCTTACTCACCGCCAGTGCCATCAAGTGTGTGCGTGTGTCTGCTAGACATACAGCGCGCCCTCCTGCGAGTACCCTCCGCGTCAGTACGGTTTGTGGGAAAGCCTGTCGCCGAGCGAAAAGCTGTTAGACCAAATACGAGTTCTTGCATAAATGTGCCTGAGTGAGTGAGTGAATAAGAAAGGTAGCCTACCTTTAAGTACAAGATCTTGTTATTGTATTATTGTGTCTGTCTGTGTTGATCTGAGGTATCAACTACAGTTCTCACCTTCTTATACCTGACACAGGTATAGGTGAAGACACCCGACGGTGTATGCGTGTTTATCTGTGTGGTATCATGACATTACACTCGTCTGTGAATGTGAGCTTCACATACACCACACATTTAGTTATTGTGTGACATTATTATTGTGCATGATTATTGTCTGTCCCATTGACAGTGTATTTGTGATTTATTGCCTATCATCATTACCCGAGTATCCGGTTGGACCTCTTGTGATCCCTTTGCATACCGGCAGTTAGGTTTGCCGTGTTAATGATTGGCTGTCAACTGTGTTAAGTTAGGTGTTTCTCCACGAGTAGATCCGAATCGATTAGCCAGACGTCAAGAGTCTCGCTAATGCAACCATTGCCTTTCTGACGCTAATCTAAAGTAAATCAAGCACCCTTTGTATTAGTGGTTAAGTTAGTAAATAAACTACTGTTAAGCTTTATGCGGTGTTTCCGTTGGACCACTTCTGAATACTGCCAACATTACTCCAGCCTTCAGCTCTAAGTGTCTCCAACACCGAGTTGCCTAATTCACTAAACTATAAATGTGATGAGGACCCTAGGAGTCCCTTAAAGTGTTACATCATTGAGGAGATTCCAACGACCAACGTGGAGCAGGACCAGGTGAGGCTAGTCTGAGAAGAGACCCTCAAGGACTCTAACTCGACCTTGCTCCCAGGCCCTGTACGGTTGCTCTCGAATTTTCTCTGCTGATTCCGACAGCTTCGTGAAGCGTCTGCCACATGTACATTGGCGACGTACGCATTGCAGTCGGGAAAGCAAAATAGAAAACCCCACAGTTCTGTTGAGAAGATTCTAGTTGTGTTGAAGATTCTGTTGTGAAGATGCTAGTCTTAGGGAGCCGGTCGGCCGAGCGGACAGCACGCTGGACTTGTGATCCTGTGGTCCTGGGTTCGATCCCAGGCGCCGGCGAGAAACAATGGGCAGAGTTTCTTTCACCCTATGCCCCTGTTACCTAGCAGTAAAATAGGTACCTGGGTGTTAGTCAGCTGTCACGGGCTGCTTCCTGGGGGTGGAGGCCTGGTCGAGGACCGGGCCGCGGGGGACACTAAAAGTCCCGAAAACATCTCAAGATATAACTTCAAGATAACCTCCGAAGGCAGGCGACACATATAAGTGCAGTCAGGAAAAGCAACAGAATAGCCTACACCATCCACAGACTTAGACCCATCGGTGAAGATGGAAACGGAGCGGAAGTGTGAAGAAAAGTGCTCAAGGAAAAGGCGTTTCAGAACTGTATGAGGAGTAAAAGTTTTAGTGATGTAGGTCAGTGATTTGCATTATTGAGGAAGGGGGATCCTCCACGGGGGGCAAAAACGGAACAACACGAGGAGAAATATTAGTAATACTAACCGAAAGAGAATGTTGCAGGTGAGACAACCGGACAGAAAAAGGGAGGCGGTGAAGGGGAACAGAAACTACGGGAAGGGGAAAATTCAAAGCACGACACAGGCGAGAGTGTGTTGTAAGGACCGCACAAGGTAACGGAGACAGTAGCGATCTCAGCGGTCCTGGGGAGACAGGAAGCCAGCAACGTACAAGCTGAGGGTAGGAGTCGAACGAGAAGCACCAGAGGTGAGGCACAACCCAGTATGGTGCAAACTATCAAGACGGCGAAGAGTAGAAGGAGAAGCAGAAGAGTAAGCAGGGCAACCATAGTCCAGTTTAGACAGAATGAGAGGAATGCAAAGAGAGGAACGTGCGCCTATCTGCTCCCCAAGAAGTATGTGACAGAACCTTAAGTGGGTTAAGGACCTTAGAGCATTTAACACGGAAGTAAGAGATATGGGGCGACCAAGACAAACGAGTGTCAAAGATTAACCCCAAAAGCTTCGCGGAATCTTTGTACATAAGGGGATGACCATAAAGCGACAAAAAAGGACGAAAGATGACATGCTTTCGAGTAAAAGTAATAGCACAAGTCTTAGTTGAACTGTAATGCTGTACTATTGTACAGCATTGTACTGTACTGTAATGCTGTTGAACTGTAACTGTAACGCTGAACTGTAATGTCAATCCTGACCTTAAAAGCTTCATTGAAGGTTATAACAGAACCCATGAGCACCACACCAGAAACAAATACCTTTTTGATATTCCAAGAGTACGACTTAATCAAACTAGAAATGCTCTACAAATCAAGGGACCCAGAATGTGGAATGACCTTCCCAACCATGTTAAAGACTGTACCTCTCTCAACCAGTTTAAGATAAAAACTAAGCACTACCTAATTAACTCCCTGTAACCTACCTTACCCCTATAATGTCAACCCATGTCTGCTATTTTTAAACAATGCTGTTTCTCGACCAAATTGTATTTTTGCTATTTTTCTGCCATGTTCCCTCTTTTTTATTTTTATATGTTCTCAACACATTTTATACTTTAATTTCAATTAGTATTAAGTTTTAGTCTTTAGTGTTTTTCCTGCCTGAAACGCTTTGCGTCATAGTGGCTTTAGGCATCTAGCTCTATCTATAAATCCATCAATGTTTGTATCACACCTTGTATGTATGTACTTTACCTGAATAAACATTTGAATTTGAATTTTGAATTTGAATTTGAGTTGCAAAGAACTTGAAGCCATGATTTATGGCCCAAGACGACACGGCATCAATCGCAAGTTGAAGCTGCTGTTGAAGGAGAGGCAAATCATCACCTCGACAGCAAAGAGTGAGATCGTCGACATAAAGAGCGGAGAAGATGCCAGAGGGGAGGGAGGAAAGAAGACCATTGAGGGCAACCAGAAAAAGAGAAGTGCTCAGAACACTACATTGGGGTACACCTTCGTATTGCCGAAAAGAGGCAGAGTGGCACCAAGCCTCACTCGAAAGGAACGACGAGAGAAGAGGCTTTGGAGGAAAAGAGGGAGATTACCACGAAGGCCAAAAGAACTTAGATGAGACAGAATATAATATCTCCAGGTAGTGTCATAAACCTTTTCCAGGTCAAAAAGGACAGAAACAACGGAGGTCTTTGCAGCAAAAGCAGTACGAATATAGACCTCCAAGTTCACCAGGACATCAGTCGTGCCGCGGCACTTGCGAAAACCAAATTGAGAAGGAGAGAGGTGGTGATTGTGTTCCAAAAATCACATCAGACGAACATTTACCATACGCTCAAAGCGTTTGCAGACACAACTCGTGAGGACAATAAGACGGAAGTCCTTAGGGGATGCCCAGAGAGAGACCCCGGTTTCCGAATAGTTAGTAACGGCATCGAGCCAGTCCTCAGGGACTGACGACGACTCCAAGACCTGGTTAAACAGACTCTGGCTTACTGACTTACTGTTAAACAGACTTACTGAGACATGCAAGGAGGGGAGATGGCAAAGCATTTCATAATGAATGTCATTCGAGCCCGCTGCTGTAGAACTGCAGAGGGCCAGGGCAGACTGAAGTTCAGAGAAAGTAAGTAATTATCAAAAGAAGGCACCAAAACGGGAAGGCTATGTAGCACCACCAAATGTGCGGAATAATCATAGGGCGCTAAATATCATCAAGGCTGACAATACGAGAACAGAAACGCATAAGGCGAACGATATAAAAAGTATCCGATTCATCAAGAATTCTATCGAGGGACAAGTGACCCTTCAGTGGTAGAGATCAAGAAGTTACCAATCTAATTTAGTATTGTTAGGCAAGGAATTTGGCCTCGAGTTAAATGACGCGGATATAAAAGTGGACTTGGTGAATGAAATACTACAACATTGCATAGATCAAGAACTATGCCAGAGATTACACCTTTATGCCAGCTAGCCAAGCGGGAAGTGCAGCTCATAGGGACAGAGAGATGGCTCTAGAGTTAGCAAATATAAGACTAGAGGAGCAAAGACAAAACCGAGGAGACTAAAATTAGAGCGAATACACCTGGACAACCACCTGCCGGGGATTCAAACCCCAGGCATTATGATATTAATCAAGTCTGAGTCTGTGTATGGCTACTGCAATGTCTTTGAATATCTTTTTGCCAGGCTTGAAACAGTAGTACTCAGTGGCTTGTTCGTACCACATCTCATTGGATTTTCCTTCCGCTACTTAGGCTTTGTGGTGACTTTTGATAGGAGTATTTTCTTCTTGATTTGTTCCTTAATCAGTGAAAAACTTTGAGGTATTTTAACCTGTACAACAAGTAGAGCAGTGACAATTTTTGCTAGTGAGTCTGCCTTTTCATTACCAAGGCAGATCTATGCCATTGTGACTTGGTATCCAATTTAGATGTGATTGACAGCCCTAGATTCTTTGCGTCTTTTCTTATATGTAGGATTTTTATGATGAGTTGTATATTATCTCTGTGTTGACTGGATAACAATGCCTGGAGCGAAGATTTAGAGTCGGTATGAATGATAACATCATGTAAATTATTCTCAATTGTATAGTTTATGGCCTCCTTCAGGACATATAATTCTGTTTGCATTGTTGAGCACGCACTATTCATGCTCCAGTAAGCTTCAGGTTGGTAGTGTAAACTGCTGCCCCAGCAGAACCTTCTTGATCAACTGATCCGTCTGTGAAGATGTGAGTCGTTGTAGGTCTTGAGATGGTTTCCATTTGTTGTTCCAGCCGATCCTCCTGTTTTGGTAGTACTTGTAGTAACGATGAGGACCATAATATATTTACCGACGTACAACGAATTAGGAAGTAGAAATTAAGTTGGACAAACTTGGAAAACTATTTTTTACTTGTGTTGCTTTGTCAAACTAAACTAACCTACCCTAACCTCCCTAGGCCTAATATACGATATCTGAGGCCTAATATAGTACATATGTGAGCTATACTAGGCCTAGGAATATTTAGGTTTGTGTTTTAGCTTCACCTTTTTTTTAAAGACTTTCTTACTAGTCAGTTATACCATCTACAAAGCTAAGAACGTACGAATTCTAACTATTGACGATCGCCACAATAGGTACTATCCTAAACAGGAGGAGGGTTTTAGAAACACTCACCACGAGGCCCACCAGAAAAACTGTGTCAATCTCTAACAAAATATACCAACCAAAACGTTTGCTGGCAGAGAGGGTTAGTGGTGGGGAGGGTCAAGTCCCCGCCCCAACTTCTGAGGTACGACCTATTTAAATATGTTCTAGGGTCGTCGTTCACAATGTTCCAAACAGTTCACATAAACACGTGGGATAGACTGGACCGCGTGACGCCGAGAGCAAACGCAAGGGTTACCCCTCCAAGAAAATTACGTGACTAGACCCGTAAGTCACCAAAATTGAAATCATAAGGTTTCAGTCACAGTGACTATAGCCGTATGTTGTCAAAAGGCAACGTACCGTTTCAGTCACGGTGACTCCAACCACATGTCGCTAAAAATAAAAACATACATTCCTAACTACACTTACACTACTTATGCTGACGACTACTCCCAGACTCCTTACTCCTTCCTTATTGACTCCTCCTTACAAACACTCTGCCTTATACTGCCTCCTCCCACTGCTGCCTTATACTGACTCCTCCCACTGCTGCCTTATACTGACTCCTCCCATGCGTGCCTTATACTGACTCCTCCCACTGCTGCCTTATACTGCTCCTCCCACTCTGCCTTAGTAACTGATCACTCCCCACTGCCTGCCTTATACTGACTCCTCCCATGCTGCCCTTTACTGACTCCTCCCACTCCTGCCTTATACTGACTCCTCCCACTGCTGGCCTTATACTGAACTCCTCCCACTCCTGCCTTATACTGACTCCTCCCACTCCTGCCTTATACTGACTCCTCCACTGCTTGCCTGTATACTGTCTCCTCCCACTCCTGCCTTATACTGCTCCTCCCACTCCTGCGCTTTAGTACTGCTTCACTTAATGTTCACATGCCTGTCTTCATAAAGGTATTTAATACGGATAGTTTAGTGTTGTTGTTAGTGGGAAATAACTTGTACAGTTTGTTCATTAATGGTCATAGTAATGCCTTGTCTAGCTTAGGACCTTGTTATAACCAGCTGTAGGAATTATTAACCGGGAATTATGTACAATAATGAGTTGCATTGACATATATTACATGTGAAACTGTATTTATTTATGTTAATGGATTAGCTCCCATCTCTTAAAGTACTTTGGTATAGTTGCTTGATCCCATTCACCCCCTATTGCTTCGTTCAGTCATGACACTCCTTCACTACCACTACTGTTATATGGTGACCTATACTATTGGCCTTCGCCACTATTCTCCCTTGCCACCATTATTCCCTTACCACCTCCACTCACCACAAACACCCCCCCCCCCCACGACCTCTGCACCATCATTACTTACCACCATCACTACCATTCACCACCACCACCACTAACCCCACTGGTGGTCCCCTCAGCTCCCCCCCCCCCTTCCCCCTCACCACCACCACCACCACTAACCCCCACCGGTGGTGTCCACAGCACCCCCCCCCCCTCACCACCACCACTAACCCCACTGGTGGTCTCCACAGCGCCCACCACAAGTTCCGGGAGTGCGTGTTGGACAGGACGCCCGTGGAGTGTGACGACCCGTCCAACCTCCAGGTCTCTGCCTCAGTCTTCATGAGGTCCATGCTGGACCGAGCGCTCGGCTTCCTTCTCCAGAAGTGCCAGAACTTCGTGTAAGTCTCCATCACTCTACACCCTCCTTCACTTCAATCTCGATCACTTGAGTTTCCATCACCTTGGGTGCTGTGTTACAATGATTCAGTTACACGGGGGTAGTGGAAACCGGGCCTACGAGGGGCCGTTTTGCTTTTTTCAACGCCCCCTCGTAAGCCCGGGGGTTTTCCGTTACATTTGGCCACGGCCCTTCGTAGGCCCCGTCATTTTCCGTTACCCCGGCGAGATATTTATCCCCCTTCTCCTCCATTATATTTTCAAAACGGCCCCTCGTAGGCCCTGTCATTTTTCGTTAACCCGGCGAGTGATTGCTCGTCTCCAGGTCTTAGCATTTAGCTCAAGGGGGTGAAAATGCCGGGCCCTGTCTCGTGTGTTTTGCGTTACCCCGGCGACCCTCCTCAGGCATCGCCAATGGTCAGTGACGTCACCCAGTCTTCATCTTCCCTGTATAAATCCGTTTTCTGTTATGGTGTATTTATTCCCAACCCATACTTATCAGGAAGTTTTGTATTTATAGTGTCCAACCAAGGATCGTTTATTAACCATAGAAATTGATGAAATCCACTATCTCTTATTCGTATGAAACAAGGGAGCAACACAGAACATGAAGTAACATGTATCTCAACGTTCACCCCTGTTACCAAACCTGTATTTACCCAGGTCTTTTCCTAAATCTAAACTTATCCAATTTATACCCATTGTTTCGTGTTGATACTTTTAACAGGCTATTAATCTCCCCTTTGTCATGTCCATTCATCCACGCGCACAGCCTCTGTCATGTCACCCCCCCTAATTCTTCTTCGCCTTCTAGAGAATGCAATTTAAGTTTTGTCAATCTTTCTTCAAGGATAGCTTATCAAGCATAGGGCAAATAAAATAAAAATCCACTATCTCCCATTCGTACGAAACAGACCCCCAGACATGGAGACTTCAACAGGAATTCAGTAGTATTCTCAATATACACTGT
>WNGS01009202.1:2659022-2670309 GCA_020271785.1 Procambarus virginalis
TTCTATGTTATGAAATTAGCCTTCTGCAGTTACCTCATTCTGATGATCTCATCCCCAATGCGGTTTGATCCACCAATAGGTACATTGCTTTAGCCTTCCAAGCGGTTCCAGGGATGGTATCCACCTCTCATCAGGACAATCTTTATCTCTCTCAATAGCTTAACTTTACTCTGTAAGTGTCATCACAGGCTATGCTATAATATTGTGACCACTCATATATGGTTCATTGTATCATTGCTCATATTTTTCTGTTATTCAGTTCATCAGCCCTACCAAACCATCCTAATCTATAATAAACAAATGCATTCTATAGTAATAAGATCCATGGTTGTTTTAGCGACGCATGAGGTCACGACAAGCTGTCCCAGTATAGGGATGAAATATTGGCTATCATTAACAGATACTTGGCAACCCCAACACCATCCCGACCTTTCAACTAAGAGTGACGTCATAAGATGCGCAATGAGGTCTTGGCGTGCTACTTATCTATGTAGCGTATATTAAATGTTATTATTCACAAATGGCTAGACTAGCCATCCCCCACCTAACCTAACTTCATCAGAGGTGTAAGAATATACATTGCAGTCATCCACAACTGTAATCATTCATTATGCAGTGATAAGTTCAAAAGCAAAAATAGCGACCCAAATGTCGTACCGCAATTCATATGAATCGTGAGTCTGGCAGCATAGCAGGTGAGCTGAACATAAGAATGCATACAGCATGAAGGTAACTGCAGAGGGCCTATTAGCCCATACGAGGCAGCTCCTATACATATCCACACATGTTGGGTATCTGGGGCTTGAACTCATATACTAAATTAATTGATTATTGTATTGAAATAAATCGAAGGACCACCCACTTTTGAGAAAAGAGGGAAAACGAATAATAGTGATCATTAGAATGACACTAGAGAACCAGTGTCTATGGAAACTAATTCAAAGAATAATCACTTGAAAATAAAGAATAGACTGTATTATTAATTAAAGCCAAAGCCTCAAATATCAACAATGGGGGGTTATTTCTAGAAGTTCATATATATCTAGGAACCAGTGTGGTTCGTCACTAGTTCATTGTTGAGTTAATAACATGAGAAATCTAAACTACAATAGATTCAAATATATGATAACTCAAATTATGAATATTAAAGATCATGAATCACTGAGCAACAGTTAGAGCATAAACATTAATTACCAAATCTGGCAATAATTATTCAATGTAAAGATTCTATATGAATTATATAGCAATCATCAAATTATGAATTTGTACGAAAAATATGTCTTAGCTGTAAGACGATTCTATAACGCCAGTTCGTCATTCGTCCTCGTGGTCACAGGATCCCAATAAAGAAAGAACCCGGGGTGATAACACGACTGATGAAAATCAACTTGTAGGGTCCTCATGTACACGCTGAAATCAAATGAATTTACGTAGCATTTAATGAGGCTAGGAATTATTTCAAGTATTCATTCAAATTGAAATGAATGAAGAACTTACTAACATTGTATGTTTGATGTTCATTCTTCTTGACGACAAACTACTCACAAATGTACAACCTAAATGATGCATCAAAAAAGAGAATACTTAACGTGAGCGTATCAAATACTGAGGTCTGCCGAAAATCGCGTCTGCCAGTCCCAAGCGTCCACAGTGTGTACACGTAATTACGGGTCGTGGCTTTAATTGTTGACACGTTATTAATGGCAAAGCACTGCAGAACACGTGGGGAGGTAATTGGTGACTATTAAGGGAGTTTCAACGTAATTCTTGTTGGTAAACTCTTCAGTCACACCACCACGCGTCTCGTCTCTTGATCGTCAGAGCTGCCTCGTGAGTAAGTAATGGCGTCTCTTCTCCCTCAACCCGCTCTCGCATTCACCACAGAAATTATTAATCACGAATTATTCTTTTCCGCGCAATTATGGATGAAATGCAATAATAGGAACTGGGTTGCAATTATAGGGATTTAATAATTATCATATTCTCGATAAATGATCTCTAACGAGAAATGGAGATGATATTTATACTCTCCATAGCATTCGATCGTAACAGAAAAACTGTTACAAATAATTTCAATTAATAACTCTCGGTTTTACATGATCGGGAGTCATATTATCAGCAATAGGCTCAGATAAATTATATTAACACTACCGTTAGTGGTATTAATAACTACTGTAATTAGTGTAATGATAATTATTATAATACAATAGTAGTTTATTAGTGTTGGAAATTTCCAACAACACAATCTTATTCATATAGATGTCCAACCTACGCCTAAAACAATCAAGAAACCCCACATCGATATTTGTTTACAATAATAATTTATAATAAATAGCTCCCATTTTAGTTTTTTTACACAACAGCCATTATAAAACGCAGCAGCTAGATATCATACTGTAATCCACAAGTAGTTACAGTACATCAGGCAGCTCAGCGGATTAGTAGCTATGTCCCTAGCCTGGTCAACTGTTCTCACATCCATCAAATAGTGGCCCAAATGTCGTATTGCAATTCATCCATCTCACAACTCAGCTGGATCCTAGCCAGTATATTCCTAGGTTAATCATTCCTAGACCTCGAAAATCCTAGTCTTGCTACACAAACCAGCTAACTTGTTTCTAAACCAACAGTCACCAAATAATACATACATACATACATAATACATACATACATACATACATACATACATACATACATACATACATACATACATACATACATACATACACAATACATACATACCACATACATACATACATACATGCATGCATACATACATACATGCATGCATACATACATACATACATACATACATACATACATACACATACATACATACATACATACATAATACATACATACATACATACACTACACAACCCATACATGCATATAGAATAGCCTGTTCTGCCACCATTGCACCATTAATCAGATGTAATTTCTGTCATATGAATCCCTAAAATGTATTAAGAATAAGATCTCAGTAATCTTATCATCCAACACCTCATTCACCCCAAGTAATCTTAATTATTTGTACTGTTAATTCATATTAATGCATACCAATCAGCAAGGTATTCATATTATTCCAGCAAATTTAAATATTATTAAATACCCACCTACATACTATTCAAAAGGATAAACCAGAGTGTATATGTCCCATTGAAATAAATAAATACATTAGTAATTATTCATAAAAACTAAGCTTGTGTTAAGGCACACAAACATATATTAATTTAACATCATCTTGAGGTTATCGTGAGATGATTTCGGGGCTTTTTTTTAGTGTCCCCGCGGCCCGGTCCTCGACCAGGCCTCCACCCCAGAAGCAGCCCGTGACAGCTGACTAACACCCAGGTACCTATTTTACTGCTAGGTAACAGGGGCATAGGGTGAAAGAAACTCTGCCCATTGTTTCTCGCCGGCGCCTGGGATCGAACCCGGGACCGCAGGATCACAAGTCCAGCGTGCTGTCCGCTCGGCCGACCGGCTCCTTCACCGGATCATACACACAAAATGCAACACTTGCACTTACACTAAAAATACACAAAATCAAAAACACATACATATTCACATTCAATATAGCATTAAGACACAAGGTAATTACACAAAATTTTCCATTTACACAGAAAATACAACATTTACACACCAGATATGATATTTATGTACAAATATATTATTCACACACAAAATATATAGTTTTTTCACAAAATATGCCATTTATAGACAAAATATGTCATTTACATACAAAATATGGCAGTTGCACACAAAATACACCATTTACACAAATATTGCATAATCACTCAAAGTATAACATTTACACAAAATATGGCATTAGCATAATTATATTAAATTTCATATATGCTCATACAATCAAAACGCGCTTTCACTGACATTACACAATTCCATAAACATAATTTTCACCAAATACCCACACATTGTCTCATAAGCCAAATACACTTTCACATGAAGATTTATTTTTCAGGTAACATATTCAGAACTTACACAAATATACAATTCGCACCAAAAAAATTCAGTTGCACCAGGTCCACTTCAGCATATTAAATACACAACTTGCATAAATACACTATTCACACAAAACAATTGTAAAACACGGACACTTATTACACAAATTGTGTAATTAATACACAACTCTGCACAATTAACACAAGCAAACTTTCTATATGATTACACAACTTGCACAATGATAATCTATACACAAAGGTGTAAATACACAATTCGTTCATATATAATTACACAACATACGCAATTAATATACAACTTGCACAATTATTACACATCTTTCATAATTATTACACCACCTGCATAAATACATATCCAGCACAAATACTTACAATACAAAACTAGTTCAAATATGTAAATACACAACCAGCACAAATACACTTACAACATATACACAATTAATACACAACTTGCACAAAAATATAATCAATACACAACTACTCAATTCCACAAATACACATACAAAACATGTATAATTAATACAAAACTTGCACAAACAACACACAATTTGTGGGTATATAATCAATACATAATTGCAATCATCATACAACCTATGTAAAATACATAACCTGCACAACTTATTACACAACTTACACATGTATAATAATTATGCTCTATGTACAAATACAAGCACAGCCAACTTTTGTCAAACAATACTAAATTTTCATAATATTTGTCTAGGTATGATTAGGTCGTCATTTATAATATGTTGAGTTTAACCAACTCCCCAAAAGTCAGAATTTCACATTAAATTAATGGTACATCTGACTTCCTATGAGCTCAATATAAATAAACACACATTTTCCATAAATGTTTCATTATTAATTATGCTAAACTACCCATCTAGCATATATCCATTGTTTATAATGCCTTATTAACCACCTTGAGCTAAATGTTAAGACCTGGAGACGAGCAATCACTCGCCGGGGTAAAGGAAAATGACGGGGCCTACGAGGGCCGTGGCCAAATGTAACAAAACTCCCTGGGCCTACGAGGGGCCGTTGAAAAAAAGCAAAACGGCCCCTCGTAGGTCCGGTTTCCACTATTCACTGAGTGCTGTGTTACAATGACACAGGTACACGGGGTGCTGTGTTACAATGACACAGGTACACGGGGTGCTGTGTTACAATGACACAGGTACACGGGGTGCTGTGTTACAATGATACAGGTACACGGGGTGCTGTGTTACAATGATACAGGTACACGGGGTGCTGTGTTACAATGATACAGGTACACGGGGTGCTGTGTTACAATGATACAGGTACACGGGGTGCTGTGTTACAATGATACAGGTACACGGGGTGCTGTGTTACAATGATACAGGTACACGGGGTGCTGTGTTACAATGATACAGGTACACGGGGTGCTGTGTTACAATGATACAGGCACATGGCGGGCTCAGCTGCATGGACAAGTACTTTATATTCCGCCCTTCTTGTACAGTCTGGTTTAGTTATCCCAATCTATTCTGTTTCCATATATAACAGCGCTGTAACGGCCTGTATCGCAATAGCGCCAACCCATAGGTCTGCATTTAATATATCCAGGAGATTTAGCCCAGTTTTGGTGAGGTAATTCAGGTCACTTATAAGTTATTCCTGAGAAAGCGCAGCACATTTTCCACACGATACAGTTCAAGCACACAGTGGACCAAGTTGGTGAGTGGTGGCAGGCTAAGACAACCACGTCCTAACCTAACCTAACCTAGCCTAAATTTGATACAGCCCAAATCAATCCAGCGTAGTCTAATCTGACAGGACCAGAATGCCTATAAAACACGACAAAAGTGTTGGAGAGTAGTAACAAGGGCAACAAAACCCGATATTAGCACTTATAACGTACTAGCTAAGTTAGAATAAACCTATCACTGCAACACAATTAAATAATAACACGAATACAAAAAAATTTCGGACAATTATACAAAATATTTGACGTATACGTTATTCCTAAGCAGCACAAACAGGCATTTCAATACAAATATATTCCATTGTACTTCCTTGTAAATATTTAGATACATATATTAGTGAATATCATAATTCGAAATAATGAATAAAATCTGCTTCTCTTCCAGACCAAATGCTCGTGATTGCCCTAAGGGCAACTTTGGGGTACCGACCAGTCCCACCAACCTCGACAACAGCGATAACAATCACCACATGGACAACCGTCATAACAGCGAGAACAGTCACAACAGTGATAACAGTCACAACAGTGATAACAACCACAACAATGGTGGGTGGCCTTCGTCCCACCTGCGGCCAGATGCCACCACCCCTCAGCCAACCCCTCGGCCAGGACCAACCGCCCCCACCACCCGCTTCACCTGGACCACCCCCGCCAACCTTCAAACCCCGCGCCCCACTGTTAAACCTTCCCTCGGCCTCGCTGGCAACACTTTATTTGGCGCAGAGAGCCAGCAATACCGCGGCTCCGGCAGTGGTGTTACGTCAGGTGTTGCCACGCTTCTGATGGCCGTGGCTGCTGTATTTAGATTATATTAATGTCGACATTTCGTTTTCTTTAATGTACTGAGACTGCTGTGAATTTTTTTATAGAGGGATCTTAGATATACAGTATGTAGAATTTTGAGGCTATTAGGAATAGCTTGTAGTTAATATTTACATTTTAATGGTATACTGTAAGTATTCTTTTTTATATTGGCTTTTGTGATTGATATGTAAATTTTGGCTTCGGGATTTTGTGCCCAGAAGGAGCTAATGTTCAGATTTTGGAATGTTGTTGCTGACGTTCAGATCTTGGCGAGCCGTGCTGACACTCAGAAGGGGTATGGTCAAATCGTATACAGGACGGTTCGAAAAGTTCTGACTGGCAAAACCCTATATATCGTTAGGTTAGGATAAATTAGCTCAGGTTAAGCTGCCTTAGACTTGGTTGGGTTGGTTTGGGTTAGATTAGGTTGGGTAAGGTTAGGAGGTTTTAAAATCCTTTAGTGAACCGTCTTAAGCACGATGTGACTTGTACCTCATTCAGAACTTGTTGATGCTGAGTGATGCTGATGCTGAGGTTAGGATGTAAAGGGTCAGCACACGGATTTTGGCCAGAAGGAAACAAGGATGTTCACATTCTGTAAGTCAGTATTTTTATTGATCAATGTTAATGAATAGGCATTTCACAAAGATTTTTGCTTTATAATGCGATTCCTTGTTTAACTACAGGTAGTAGCATTCGCTCTTGTAATTATAGATAACTAACTAGATTTTTTCTAGACTGCTTGTGTTGAATTTCATATAATAAGGTTACTGAAGTTGAATTCCATATTTGTGGCAAATATTAATGAATTCCAGATTTTGTATAATACATTTAATGAATTTTAGATTTTGGGACTAGTGGTAATGAATTCCAATTTTGGGGGACTACTGGACATGAATCCCACATTTTGTAATATTTCTGATGAATTTCATATAACGGACATCTGCTGTTGAATACAAATTTAGGAACTCGTAATGAATTTTAGATTTCGAGTTTTATATGCCATTATTCAAGAATACCTAGAAATAGCGCGATTATATTGCAGTAGTGCAAAAAACCTGAAATGTTACTTTCTAGCATTTGCTCTAGAATTAAATAGGATTAGTTCCAGGCACAAAAACAATGTCGCAAGGTTTGCTTCTGTATTCCATAAGTCTAGATGAAAACCTTAAATGGCCATAGAGTCTTCATGACTGGTTTCCAGGACCAGATAAACTCATTAGTTTACATTTAGCAGGACTAGATTCATATCATAATGATCTAGAAGATTAGATTCTAAGACCACAATGGTCTGAAGTATTAGTTTATAGGACTAATTTCTGTGAGGTCTAGAAATATGTCTTTCGACACAAAAGTCTTGAAGAATAGTTTTCAGGACGGCAAAAGAAATCTTGAAGATTACTTCATGATCCACATGGCTCTGGATGATTACTTTGTAGTTTAGCCGGTTCATTATTTTCATATATTTCTCTTAAAAAATGATTTATTCAAATTAATAATATTATATTTAGAACATGAATTACTGATGTAATTAGGTTAGGCTAGGTTAGGATGGGTTCGTTACGTTACGTTACGTTCGATCAAATTTCTGTTAGTTTAAAATCATATTAAAAACAAATCAATTCATATATAATGTCTTGCAAAGTTTTATTATTCCATAAGAAAAACTTTGAAAAATATAATATTTCGGGAAAATTCAGCTTGTTAGGCACTTTTGGCCATTAGGTAAAATATTATGTGTGTGTATTCACCTAGTTGTTCTTGCAGGGGTTGAGCTCTGCTCTTTCGGCCCGCCTCTCAACTGTCAATCAATCAACTGTAACTATCTACTATCCCCCCTCCCACACACACACCCAGGAAGCAACTCCGTAATAGCTGTCTAACTCCCAGGTACCTATTTACTGCTAGGTAACAGGAGCATCAGGGGTGAAAGAAACTTTACCCATTTGTTTCTGCCTGTTCCGGTAATCGAACCCGGGCCACAGAATTACGAGTCCTGCGCGCTGTCCGCTCAGCTACCAGACCACCCCCCCCCCCGCTCAGCTACTAGACCCTCCAGTGTGTGTGTGTGTGTGCCTGTCCTCAGGGTAAAGTATTATACCAAGAGATACCAAACCAACTCCCACACCACCTAGATAGTTTTCTAGATAGTTGTGATAGTCTGAAAGCATATTACGGTTTCAGTAATAGTCTACTTATAAACTGGCATGTGAACCTTTATTCTAAACAGAGAATACTTTAAAGTTATTACTTTATTATACTATACATCGATGATTTAAAATATAAAATGTCTATGCTTAACTCGTTTTCTTTGAAATGATCTGAAGAACTTGGTTTTCTGTAAATAAAATTCTATGGAGTACTTAAGTAGTTTTCAAATATAAAATTTCCACTTTTGAAGATGATACACCATATTAAGATGAAGAAAAGACCCAATATATGTATAAATGTATTAAAAACTAAATATTCGGATGTAACCTACGTCCTTTAGAACATTGTATACAGTATTTGAGAAAGTATGTAGATTTCATCCGAATATTTGATTATTAATGCATTTACTTATATTGGGTATTTCTTTCACCTTCATTTAAGCACTACAGTATTGTAGTAAGTTTCTCCACACCATATTAACGCAACTAAATATAATGAAAATTAACCTAGCCTAACCTTAACCTAATGTAACATAAACTTAACCTACACGTAGATAGGGAAAGATAATAGCAATAATTACATAGTGGTTTTCAAGTGATTACCTCTATGTTACCTCCTCTCCGTGGACAGGTTGATATACTATATATATATATATAGCGAACAAGCCTGAATGGTCCCCAGGACTATATGCGAATGAAAACTCACACCCCAGAAGTGACTCGAACCCATACTCCCAGGAGCAACGCAACTGGTATGTACAAGACGCCTTAAACCACTTGACCATCACGACCGGACATAATGAGGTGATAGCCGAAGCTATTTGAACCACCTCACCGCCGGCACTCGGATGGTTATCTTGGGCATAGCTTTTACCAAATCACCTCATTCTTTGGGGCACACGTGAGGAACACAAATGCAACAACCTGAATGGTCCCCAGGACTATATGCGAATGAAAACTCACACCCCAGAAGTGACTCGAACCCATACTCCCAGGAGCAACGCAACTGGTATGTACAAGACGCCTAAACCACTTGACATCACGACCGACATAATGAGGTGATAGCCGAAGCTATTTGAACCACCTCACCGCCGGCACTCGATGGTTATCTTGGGCATAGCATTTTACCAAATCACCTCATTCTTTGGGGCACACGTGAGGAACACAAATGCGAACAAGCCTGAATGGTCCCCAGGACTATATGCGATGGTCCGGTCGTGATGGTCAAGTGGTTTAAGGCGTCTTGTACATACCAGTTGCGTTGCTCCTGGGAGTATGGTTCGAGTCACTTCTGGTTGAGTTTTCATTCGCATATAGTCCTGGGACCATTCAGGCTTGTTCGCATTTGTGTTCCTCACGTGTGCCCCAAAGAATGAGGTGATTTGGTAAAATGCTATGCCCAAGATAACCATCCGAGTGCCGGCGGTGAGTGGTTCAAATAGCTTCGGCTATCACCTCATTATGTCCGGTCGTGATGGTCAAGTGGTTTAAGGCGTCTTGTACATACCAGTTGCGTTGCTCCTGGAGTATGGGTTCGAGTCACTTCTGGGGTGTGAGTTTCATTCATATATATAATATATATATATATACTATATATATATATATATATATATATATATATATATATATATATATATATAATGAATATGCATCTTTACTTCATATTACTATAATAACCAAATACACAAATTACTAAATTCTAATATTTACAAATTAATTACTAAATGCCTGACGATTTAACCTAAATCAAACATGTTGTGGCGATTTATGTTTTAAATATTTAAACTGGGAAATATTCAAATACGGTTAGGAGAATTGTTTATTTGTTAAAGAATTCATCGCATTCATAATGTGATGAATGCCATTTTGTGCTATTATTTGTCTAAAACTATTTTTTACACGCATTGTACTATTGCATACATGCATTCATATAGTAACAACTAAGAATGGAAGAAATAAATAGTAATTTTTACTTTCGCTGGAACAGCATATGCAAACCAAATTAACTTACTTCGCAAAACTAAAGGCAATAGTAGCCTATGTACCATTTATAATTGTTTTAAGACAGGCCCCAAAATAGAGAAATTAACGTCCTGCTTGAGGTGTCGCAGGGCGGAGGCCAGGCTGCTCAAAACCACGACTTCTGACCACCCTAGTACTGATAGATATAGTTTTTTACAGTAGCCTGATAAATAGATAACACCGTTTACAGTTGTATGCAGTGTTTTTTTGTTCGGTGTGTACATAACAATTTACATATAATTGTCTTTTGGACTTTGTAGGCATGTGTAGTGTTTGCGGTGGTGTTTTGACCTGGTAGAAAAATTGCTTGTTTACCAGTGGCTATAACGATCTTGTGAACAGACAACTTTGTTTAGAGTTATGATGACCTGTTGGAAAAGTAACCTTGTTTCCTATGTACATTTGTTAAATTGATTATAGATTTCTACACAAGCATTGTAAACGTCAGGTCTATCTGTTAATGAGATTCATAACCATTGTAAACAAAGCTAGGCTTATCTTTCATCGAGATGTTCACAACCAATGAAAACAAAGCTAGGTTTATCTTTCTACGAGTTCTTTACAACCATTGTCAACAAAAATTATATGTACATATTATTCACATC